>OY720448.1:50118929-50183929 GCA_963082715.1 Harpalus rubripes
GTTTTATGTTTCCCTATTATCAGTTCTATTTGGGCACACTGCACAAAACACTTTTTTACAACCATATTTGATTATTTCCAAATACAAAAATCAGTAATAGTTGACAGCTGTCATGACTGTCACTCGTTTAAATTCCGTCGATGGCAAATGTAAGCCACACCCTCATTGGTTAGGTTTATTCGAACGTCATCAGGCGAAAGGGGAAGCGGAAATTCAAACATTATAATTTCAAAGACAATTTTCTCATGAATAAAGAATAATACGAAAAAAAAATAGGGGCTAAATATTTTTTCTTATTCGTTTGATTAAAGCAAAGAAAAAAAACGTGCAACACCTCATTGGGGTTATATACATAGCCCACTTCAAAGTAGATTATCTGTTGAAAGATCTAAAATACTTGTAGGTACACATTTATTATATAGGGTGTTGCATGACGTACAGTACATACCAAAGGAGCATGTTCCGGAGGGCATTGTAAATAGAAAATGTCCTATAAACATGGGTCTATTTCGCAACGTATTATTGACACATGTGAGCATTACTTGCAGCCACTCGTAAAGTGTAATGTTGAAGGACGTCAGTTTGAAGAGTTTGTGATTTTTACGTTTAAACTAGGTCTAATTTAGATCACCCTGGACCTATTCATAGTCAATTTTAGACCCAGTTTAAACCTATTCTACGTAGACCGAGTTTAGTACTCGTATCCATCCGGACATGGTCTGCGATGAATATGAAGTATGCTTCAGATATAAATGTTCGAATATTTTTAAATGTCATTTAGTTGTCATTGTAAAAAGTAATACCTACATAATATTGTTAAAAATAAGAATAGTATGTGCCACAACAATAAGTTTAGAAGCGTGTATTCATAGATGTGTGTATATATGAGAAAAAGTAGGACGAAAAAAAATTATAAATTAAAATATACAAATTTAATAAATAAAATTACTTTACTAGAGTAGATGGGCCAGATAAATTAAGAAATTAACTAAAAATCATTTATTTATACTCAAAATTTGTCTAACACATTAATTTTTCATATATCGTACATACCATACGTACATAAAATAACGCATTTCTCACTTAGTGGGTTAGCGCAATCCCGAAAGAATAATAATATCAACCACAAAAATAATCACTCTCTCTTTCAACAACATTCTTACTAACCTGACATCATACAACAAATATTCCTTACTCTTAACATATTAAAATGACCGAATGCTATTTTTTATAAGCACACTACATTCGTTACAAAGGCAGGATTTAGACCTTGTTTAAATTGGGGTTGTTGAGGTCTAAATTTTAGACTAAATTTAAACTAGGTCTGTCAACCGTTGTGACGCAATCGGTACCTACCTGGTGGAGGTCCTCGTTCACTACACACATTCCTATGTGTGCCTGTAGCTGTAAAGTCGTAAGAGGGGTCGTGGGACGTGACAAGGAAATGTAAGCAAAATGAATGCAAGACAAAGGGCGCCACCGGCGCTAATGAGTGAAGGTGTGTGAATGGTGTGCGCCAGACCACCGATGATGTTTGAGTGAAAATGTTTCCCTTTTTTTGAAAACCAAAATAATAATTAACAAACTTTTATTTGCCGGCATACAAAGAAATTACAAAATGTGAAAAAAAAAATGTTAGAACTGCCTTAGGTAAAAAAAAAAACTAAAAATACTTATCTAAGTTTTCGGGACGCTTCTGTCGGGCCTGGAGCAGACCGAGCCCACCTGGTATGAACTGGCAGGCTTGAAGCGAAGGAAAGCAGACGTTAAGTGACTCTATCGTCGATTTGGCTGTTGGTAGTTTCAAGGCCGCTCCTGGATGTGGTTGAAAGTAGTCGCAAAGCCACGCCGAAACCTTGGCCTCCACAACTAACTTGTACACTTGTAATTGTGTATACGAATTTTCGGTGTCGCATCCAGGGAAACCACTCTGCTTCTGTGGTTGTGGGTAACCTTGCCACCAGTCTGCTCAGAAAGCCCGCTGAGACGTACAGGTCAACACCAGGCAGACCCAACCACTCCAGACCGGGGGCAAGAAAATTAACTACAAAACACAAAGCAAAAGCAGAAAATCGTTCTTGAAACAGAGTCGCTTTTGTTTCCACAAAAAATTCTGCACTTAAACAAGGAAAGTTACCAAACGGACCAAAAAAATATACTGAGAAAATAGAGGACTCTTTTTTTTGAAACAAAAATGACCAAAAACATGCAATCGAAGGTGCACGGCAAACAAAATATATAAAAAGCAAAACCATTCGCTCAACATCCACTCAGGGGTAGGTAAGGTTGGGATTATGTAGTTGTGTCTAGGGAACGAAATGGGGAGTGAATATGAATCCCAAAATTGTTAGTAAGTGAATATACCCGAATTATGAATAAAAAAATGATAGTACTGAACTAGAAAAAATTGATAATAATTAAGAAAAAGGGGGTGCAAAGTTTACTAAGTAAAAAAATGTACTAATTGTACACAGAACTACTAACTGTTAAATTTGAAAAGCAAATCAAAAATTTTGAAGTGTCTTCGCTAACACAAAAAAACCTGTCGGAAACAAGGATGGTTTCTCTACTAAAATTTAAGCAGAAATTACAATAAAATGGAGTCATACAAAAATGGAGTGCCTTCAAGATTAGACACGTGCGGCCGATAGCGAACACGGTTAAAATCGCTATAGAAATGGGGTTTTAAACAGAATTACTTTAATCCTAAAAATGTCTACGCAAAGTACAAAAATGCGGTGCCTAACGCTGGCACTTAGAACCGTAGTGAGCAAAGGTTGTGCTCCACTTAAAGGGGTTGAAGCAGAACTACGAAATATGAGAAATTAGCAAAAGTAATGAAGTGTTCTTTAAAGAAACACAGGGAGCCTAACGAACGAGATAAGGTTTGCTAAAGTTAAGGGAGGGGCAGGTGTTCAGGCGGTGGCAGGGGTAGGCAGCTGCACATGGTCTCCTTTTGTTCTGTCGGCATCCCCATTTTAGTACCCAACATGGTTTGGACCGGAGTACATCGTGGCTTTGCCGTGCGTGCGTTTTATGAAAACAACCGATCTGTGATTGCGACGCAAAGAGCTTTTCGGTGACCGTTCAACATTCCGCGAGATAATGCTGTTCCCACTGCGAACACAATTCAGTCCTGGATTCGGCAGTTGGAGGAAAATGGTAGCACACTAAGAATAGGTACACATGGCCGACGAAGATCCATCAGAACACCAGAAAATGTGGAGCTAGTGAGAGCAGCAGTCGAATAATCGCCAAGACGTTCTGCTCGAAGGCACAATATTGCATTAGGGGTTTCAGACCACAGTTTGACGAGGAATCTGCATTTAGATTTGAATTTCCAACCCTTCAAAATAATGATGGTTCAGGAATTGAACTCAGCAGACTACGCCAACCGCCAAAATCTGTGTGAAGAAATTCTTGCAGCGATCCCTGCTGAGGCAGCATTCTTCAGCAGCGACCAGGTACATTTTTTAAGAAGAGGGATTAGGGGACTTTTGGTTCCAACAGTATGGGGCTACAGACCACACAGCCCGAAATTCTCTAAACGCTTTAAGAGAAATGTTTCCTGGACGTCTAGTGTTTTTGAGAGGTGACGTGGGGTGCCCTGCGCGATCGCCCGATTTAAGCATATGCGACTTTTTTTCTTTGGGAATATCTAAAGGAAAAAGTGTTTAAATGTCGCCCCCAAAACCTGCTAGAGCTAAGGGAGCAGATTGTTGAAGAAGTAAACGCGATACCCCGCGAAGTGTGTCAACGGGCTGTTCAAATCTTCAGAAATCGGCTCCAGCAATGTATTGCAACTAACGGCCGCCATCTTAAAGACATTATTTTTAAAAATTAATGAGTATAAAATGGTAAGTCCTACTAATTTAAAAACATTTTTTCATATATACCCTGGTTTGTTATTTATAACTCTTTAAAATTGCTCAATTGGTTCTGCCGCACCCTGTATTTCAAATTTTAAATGGCACAAAATTGACCCCTGTGGTGCACTCTCCACGCCAGCAATGAGTGCCCGTGAGTTGACGCCTGGTAAACGCCGCACGTTACAAATATATCATCATAATTACCGATATCTGCGCACAAAGCCAGGGACGGCGCCAGGATTGAATGAATGGATGGGCACGAGTTGAGCACATAAATAGATGGGTGGGCACATAAGAAATATTGATTATTATACATATATAATTTTAATTGAAAATGTATCTTTATTAAAATATAATTAATGATACAAACAAATGCATATAGTTTCGCAGATACGATAAGTTATATTCAAAATGTAGGTATAAAATAAAATTAGTTAAAAAAAAACATTGAATATTGCTCCAAAAAATTAAATTGAAATGTAAACATGTAAAAACTAAACCGTATTATTACTAAATGATTAACATTACATGATAATGGAGAATAAAATTATTATAATTCTTACATTACATTAATTGCATTCTTCGTTTTGGATTCTGTTTGACAAATTCGTTTACTACTGTTTCCATGCTAATTGATTTTGCTATATGTTTTTCAATACTGATTATTGCCAGACTATCGTTGGTCATTTAATTTTTACTATATGTTTTCAGTCTTCTAAGACATGAAAATGATCTGTAACATGCAGCGCTTGAAACCGGAATTGTAATACATATTGTTAGAAGTTTGTGCACCATCAAAAATGCAAGTTCATATTTATTTATCAAATCAGCAAATTGCAGTATTTTTGAAATATTTATATTATATTCTTTTTCGTAATTTGAAATTGTATTTTGCAAGTGGAATTATAGTATCATAATGTATTTTTTCTGGTATTTCAGGATTTAAACTACAAATACTGATTAAAATATTCTTATTAGCAAAAAATCTGTTTTCTAGTTCAACTAAAATCCTGTCTTCAACAGGTAAAAATATTTTCATCCTTAAACATACTTGTACATCTGTGTTCATTTCTTCTTCAAGAGAATGCATTTTTTCTGTAATTATATAATTTTGAAATTTTTTAGAGAGTTGGGATACTCGTTTCTTTTGAGCAATTTGCAATTTTATATTATTTTCTTCGGCAATAGCTACTGCTTCTTTGTAAACAATATCAAAAGAAAACTTTTGCTCAGAAATGTCTCTTTGATCGCTAAATACGTTTATGATCCCTTCTATTAATAACAAAGCATAAGATACGTCAGAATTAATTGCTTGCAAATAATCACTTATTTTTATATTTATTATTAAAAAAATTAAGTGGGCACCCGGGTGGGCACAGCCTATTTTTGGGTGGACAAGTGTCCACCCTGGCCCACCCCTGGCGCCGTCCCTGCACAAAGCAGATTGGCACAATTTCGGATTATGTAATTTACATGGTTTTTTACATGTAAAAAAATATGTAAAATACTCATGTAAATTACATGCACATGAACAACCCTAGAATTAGCCCAATGAAATCCCGGACAGCTGGCCCACGCTAGGTGGATAACAATTGCGAATAAAATTTTAAGGCTTTTTGTCACTATGTTTAACTTTTAAAAAATTTATATATGTCAAGTAACATATGGCAACTTATGGATCCAGTTATACAAAGGAACAAGTTTTTTGATCACCTAGAAAATTATGCTATTGTCAAGCAGATACTCGTCAATACTTGCAAGAACTTGGACTAAATGCCGGAACCACAAATGATGTAAAACAAAACATTGTAAGCAATGTCCTAATGAGGGTCTAAGATAACTGATAGCCAATGTTCCTGGTGATATGTCTATATTGAGGTATTCTTGTCGCAGACAAGATTGTGCGTCTACGCGTAATCTATGATAGATTACTTACATGCGTAAACTACGTAAATAATGATGTCAAATGTGAACAATGCTTAGAGAATATTAACTATGTAAACTTTCTATATATAGCACATGGGCACTAGCGAAATACACCGGATATCTTACTTAATCTGACAGTCCAGTGATTAAAATAGGAGATGGAAAACCGAACGAAAATGTAAAAAGTTAAATTTTACTTAAAGCTCCTAAAACTCAAATACAAAGCACTATGCTATGTTTGTTTAAAAATGTTGTCAAATACTAGTTACTAGTGAATCTCGACTTGAAACCCAAAGTTTAATATACTAATTGTCTTAAATTAGCCAATAATTTAATAATTATGTTTTTAATTATAGTATTTTCGATTTTTTATTTTATATTTGTTAGCAACCCAACAGAACTGATTCCCAGTCCAACAACGAGTGACATCTACTGATTACAACGTAAAATACTAACTTGCTTTACGGCTCATTCATTTATGTCTTGTAAATTAATCGGTAATAGTGATATATTTTATGTCCCTTTGTGAAATAAAAATTAAAATAATTATAGTCTACATGCGCATAGACAATATACAAACTTTAGTCACGTAAACAACATCATTGTCTACGTGTAGACAATGACGAATTTTACATAACATAGATTAGAGGCACAACCCTGGTCGCAGACAGCATGTCAAAAGATGTAGAAACTTGGTACCAGAAATTGCACCTGAGGCATGTGGAGAAGAATCAAGAGACATGCTAATCAGATCAACTATCTAATCCTATATTGTTCTGCCGAAATTTGGTACTAAATCGCAATATTTTAATTGATAGTTCATAATTTTTATATAAAAAGCCAAAGTACTTTATTCAAGATAAGGCAGTGCCAAGGTGAGAGGGTGGAACTTGGCATGCAGCAACCTCTAAATGGTGACTTCTGGGTTGTTTAAAATAAAACAAGCTGAGAGCTGCATTTTAAGTCAAAATTATAGAATTAAAAATTACTGAAAATTATAGAAAATTATAGAAAATTTTGAAAATTTCGGCAGCTACTTTATTGACATGAAATTTTGCAGGGTTAATTTGACTTATAGCACACAACTATTTCCTACACAGAGGCATTACAAATTTCCTTTTGTCAATTCAATTAAAATTAAGTAAGATAACATTTATATTTAGGTTTTAGATTTTATAATTTGCAATATTTGGTAGAAATTGTATTGCATAACAAAATGTATGTCCATTGTTTATTTTCCAATGTTCTGTTTTTTCAAGATAGAAACATATTTTTCCATTTATCTAAAATTGTCCCAACGACGATGTTCAATAATATTTTTTTATACATTCATGGAATTCATATTTCGTTGTATATTCAGTATCTTATATTTGTATTATTGATATTGCAGGTTTGAGCGGAGACGGATTTCGATTCGACAGCAATGGTGACGGACCAGACCGGTACAACATCATACACTTCAAGCAGATATCCCCGGGCAAGTATCGATGGATCCGAGTAGGCGAGTACCTCAATGGAACCCTCAACCTCAACATGTCCGGTGAGTCGAATCTACATGTTACGTAACAGTGGCGGCTTGTCACACATGTCACAGGAATCACGGGTACTAATTGAACCTATTCAATAATGAATTTGAAACTAGTTGAAAAATTGCGCCAACGAATGATATACAGGGTGGTGAATCGAAAGACGATTTCAATATTAATTTGGAAATGTTCAAATATAGTCTCGATATTTATTTCTCAGCAGACTAGTTAGTTTATTGTAGAGAAAAATATTTTGGATTTAATAATAATTTTTTATTGTCCGAATAGGAAAAATCGAACTAATAAATAAATGCGCACACTGACAGGGACAGCTACTCTTTTGACATTTTGTGTATATTTATCTTCATTGTTCTTTATTTATTTACATAATTAAATAACATCTTTTTTCTTCAAGTGTATTATAAATAAATATATCATCGCAGCATATTACCTATTGCTGGATGTGCCAATCTGTT
Source organism: Harpalus rubripes (assembly GCA_963082715.1). Classification (NCBI taxonomy): domain Eukaryota; kingdom Metazoa; phylum Arthropoda; class Insecta; order Coleoptera; family Carabidae; genus Harpalus; species Harpalus rubripes. The sequence goes on from OY720448.1 coordinate 50,126,727, forward strand.
TTGTACACAGATTTCGGTAATGATGATGACATATTATAGCGTTTTATAATATTCATATTAGGCTCCTATAAACGCACTATAGAAGAGTTTCGTTATCCTACAAGCAAAATAATGTTGTTCCTTATTATACTAGTAAAGTGATGTTTGCTTCTTAATTCACCGCAGGCGTTAACACTCCCCGGAGCAACTCCATCAATATTAAAAATTGTTCTTTGACGGTTGTATCGTTTGTGTTTTGGTTAGCATTTTGAGCTGTAAATAGAAGATATGCAGTGTATACTGCCAGTTTTGCAATTAGAACATTCATTAAAGCAAAACATAAAAAAGACCGTTTTCTACTTCTATTAACAAAATATACCATATTCTTTTGCTGTGTATTATTCCGTAGCACCACTGATTTCAATAATATTAAAAGTTAAATATCTTAGATCTTTCATATTTCGGGTAAAGGAAAATTATAAATTAGGTTATCATTGGATGCAAAATTCTTTTGTTACAAAAAACTATTGAATTACTTTATAGTAACTGTGCAAATTGCTATGCCGCAATTTTGCTAAGTTTTCTAATTTTGACTGCATATAAGATACGCACATGTTTCTTTCAAGATTGAATAATGACATTATATCATGTTATAATATGACGAGGGTTCACCGTCTAGACCTCCAGATGTTTTTAATCTCTTCAAATTGCTCCGTATGTTTACCTATCACTGTATCTAAATCTTTTAGACATTTTATTTTAGTAGAGTTACAGCCGGATTCTTTATCCTACTTATCTGAATTATTACGATGATTGTGATTTGTGTTTTGGTTAGGATTTTGAGATGTAAAATATCGCAAGAATAGAAGCAGTATACAAAGCCAGCTTTGGTTGAAATTTCGATCTCTGCAATTAAAATATTTAAAAAATTCTTCCAATTTTGAAACGCTTGAAGACAAAATAGTACATATATATATATATATATATATATATATATATATATATATATATACAGGGTGTAAATGAAATAAGTGCATTAAATTTAACCAGTAATATAACTCATCGAGAGCAACAATATTTCTTAATAACTTTTTCTCGAAATCGCATATTTTTTTAGCATTTTTACCACCCCGTATATTGACGAGTCGTTCCAAATATTTTTGTGATAATTGAATGCAGTAGCAATAGCTATGAAAATTTTTGTTTTAGCAATTGACAGTCCTGTTAATTGTTGCAATTAAATTTTGACATTAGTAATAAACTTTTTTATAAGGTAAAATTCTGTCAAAATGCGAGTACACAGACATTGTAATTACTTACCTATGGTTTATTCATTTGTTTTTTACTCGTATCTGTACTACATTTTACTTGACATCACGGTTGACATAAAGACAGTGTCATGGAGTTGCCAACGCATTTACACGGACCGTTTCCAAATCATCACCAAATCATTCTGTTCTTAATATTCGCACATTTGTTAATCTTGTACCTCTTTATCACAATACGGAGTGTCACATATGCCAATTTTTTAAAAAGCAACAGTTGTATCCATACCATGTGCAAAAAGTTCAATGTTTTCAGCACATAACAGACTTCAATTTTGGGAATGGCTCATAATATTCATTAAAGAGACTGAACTTACTTGGGAAGGTGTATTTATTATGTACAATACACATCTCGACAGACGAAAATGCTGTAAAAATTTTCATTAAAATATGTTTGGGGAACAATAAATGGACGACTAGTTATTGGTACTCATGTACCTCTTTTAAATGGACAAATGTTTGTACTTACATTTTTTGAATAACGAATTTAAACTATTATGATTTGTCGACGATAAATTATTATCTCATAACCTAATAACTATTCTTTTGCTCTTCCTCTAGTTACCCCGTCCCTCCTTGTCTTCCTCTATTCATACTATTCTAGGTGATCAAAATCCTGTTTCAATACACAACTTTATAATTTTGTTATCCAAAATTTAAATTTATTTATTTTAAAAATTGTATTATTACGTATTAATTAATAATAATGTTATTTCCCTTGATTCGTTTATTAATTATTGTGACTGTAAGTGTAACCGATAACCGACAATTTTTGAGCTGTTTGTATCCCACTTGAATGGCAGCTGCCTTTTGTTCTCCATGAGCGGGTAACGAAATATGCAGCAAATCTTTAAAGAATTTTAACTCAAAATCTAAAAGACCTAGAAAAACAAGTTATTAAGAAATATTGTTGCTCTCATCGAGTTACATTACTGGTTAAAATTAATGCACTTATTTCATTTACACCCTGTATATATATATATATATATATATATATATATATATATATATATATATATATATATATATATATATATATATATATATATATATATGTTATTCGAAATAGAGCGCCCTTTTTGTGTTTCATCCACTTTGTCTGGCCTCGATTGACGCCTCTGCCGCAATAGCTGGTTTCAATATAAAAGACAGCTTTCTACACCTATCAACATAATATTTACGTAATACATAATATGCTTGAATTCTAACACGTATCTCAGGTATAATGTTAATTAGGAATTTGTAATTAACTAGCATATTTTATTATTCAAAACTATAATTTCATATCCTAATAAATTGTTTTTAAGAAATAAATAGTTTTTAATAATTATCTCGGATCAGATGTTATTGAAATACGCGGTATTAGTATGATGGTAACGATATGCTATATTTTTTACGTCTGTTAAAAAAAGTACACATTTTTCATTAAAATGGGTTTATAAAGTATTCCTTTTTTAATACATGAAAGTATGAACACTTTTTTAACGTTGCGGAGTTAAATAAGGAAACGTTATGGAACTTTTTTTACACTTTTACTGCAGACGTCGAAGGATTCTCCTGAGAAAAGATATACTTTACTCACTTGCTACATAATAGTTATTTATGTACACTCGTTCGGTTCGTTCCGCAAATTTTCCTTCTCGTGATAAAAAGTTATAATTTACTCACGAGTTGCATACAATTATTTTATACCTCTGCAATGGGAACGTGAAAAATAGTGCCGAAAATGCACTTTTTTCACTTTCATGTATTAAAAAAGGCATACCATACTTGAAAAAAGGGTACTTTTATAACAGACGTAAAAAATAACTATTATGCATTACTGGTTGCTGTGTATTATGGCACCACTGATTTCATTAATATTGTTATATTTCTTCGATTTTTCATATTCCGGATAATAGAAAATTATGAATAATTAAGATATCATTAGATGCAGAATTTTTTCTCGACAAAAAACTATTGAATTACTTTGCTGACAAATAATTAGGAGAGACAATATTTGAACATTTTAAAATTAAAAGGTAAATCGCTCACTTCTTATTCATCTGTTTCATAACAAAAAATCACCTAATTATTTCTTTGGTAAATTAATGAATAGATAAAAATAGTAAGTTAATAAAAAATAAACTATTTGTTATTAAATTGTGTATCTTTGTAACTGGTATCTCAATTTATAAATCATTTTTCCGTTGACCGTTTATTAATAGGTTATGTTAATGTATATCATTCATTAATGGCCCCTTTTAATGCATGATTTTAATTAAAAAACGATTTATTGGATGTGTTCACCACATGGGACATAGCTTTTATTGCTAATGGCTGCTTTATGATGGATTTAATTTATAAATTTAAAATTACAAATTTAGATTTGAAATTTAAGATTTACCTTGTTGGTTTATTGTGAATTTAAAGACATGACATATACGCAATCAACTTATTTTGAGTCACGTGGTTTGACACAAATGGGATGACAGTTATATGATATTTATCACTTTTATCATAATCAATTTGTATTGTTCTACAAATAATATTAATAATATATCCATATTTTCAGAATCCATTTGTCAAATCAAAATTAAAATGTTTCAACTGTCACTTGAAACTGTCATTTTCCCCACCAAAATCATTGCTTAAAATACTGTGAAATGATTGGACGTATTTACAAATTTACATTTAGAATATAAAATATATTGATATTTTAAATGTAAATTCTAAATCATAAATATCTTAAATTCATCATGAACCGGTAAAAGCAGATATGTACAATTTATATTTATAAATGTAAATTCGTAAATCTAAATTTGTAAATTAATTCCATCATACACCATCTATAACGCTAAGTTGTAGCAAAATGCTAGACAGAATACAAAGACATGATTATGACACTTGTTAGCTAGGTATATTCACATAACAGACCTTTAAACTGAATTTGAAACAATAATATTCTTCAAGTGGTATAAAAAACCACTTATGCTATCTAGCGTTACGTAAATTGAGCGTATTCACTAAAAACAATTTATGTCAAAACGGTCAAAACTTATTGATTTTCTGCCCTAAAATCAAAATCATTTGTTTGTAATTTGTCACCAGCTATGAACATCGATAATATTATATTAACCTGGCCAGAAGTGGTTGACAATGCAAATATTGCATCTCTAAGCTTGCTTCCAGAAAAATGTAGAAGTCTTTACGGAAAAAAACTTATGCGGGTAACGCTCTATTCGGAGTTCTATTGGCATATTTCCCCAAAATTGCAAGAAAAGTATAAATAGTAAATATTCTATGCTTAAAACTTGAAATCTAAAAAAAACATTGGCATTATTATGTTTATTAAAAGACAAAAAGAAGGTTAAGCACCGAAACATCCACAAACCAAGTTCTGGATAATATCAATTTGAATTTGAATACGGATTATCACAACTACAACACTGAAAAGATAAATACACTATCTTTAAATAACGGAATTGTACTACCAATTGTAAGTGTATGCTTAGACACAAGGAGCTGTAGTTGCTCGTATAATTTGACGCGAATTCGAAGCACATAGCCCGCGCAATTTGAAATGTTCGTATAATTATTGCATGAACAACTCATTTTCAGATATCAACGATGCATACCCGTGTCAAACTAAGAACAATTTTTAGTATATAGTGCCGAATTAGTACCATATGTTTATGTGTACGGCAACTCCGTTTTAGATTTTTCGTTTAAATAAGATACAGTCAACGAAAAAATATTGTAACTAACACGTGTGTTAATTGGCGATTAATGATCACAACATGTCTCAATCATCAATCTCCCTAAGTTGGTAGTTAAATAACTATTAATCGAATGTTTTTGATAATACACATTGCATTAAATACTGTGATAAAAATATGCATTTTAAATTATAAAAAAAAATCCAAATATAATCACATTATACTTCGTCATTTGCAAGAAACAGATATTTTGCAGTATACGAGTATACTACCATGATATAAATAAGTCTTATATTTCTCATTTTCCAGAGATTCAATTCAAGTTAGGTCATCCTAAGCCTCCAGAGTCCGTCTGCAGTCTTCCGTGTGATCTGGGTCAAGCGAAAAAATACGTTGAAGGAGAAATGTGTTGCTGGCATTGTTTCAACTGCACTCAATACCAGGTTAGTGGATTTTCGTTTAACCTACTGTCTTGTTTTCCATTTTAATTATTAAAGTACCTTCGTAATATGATTTATTTGAGTTTTTCATAAAATGAACATGTTTTACAATGATGCATTAATTTAACTCATGAATAATTTATCCATTAATTAAATTCTGCACAAAACTGCATTTCTTTTGCATATATTTTATTACTATTTCATTTGTATCTTTTACTTTCAAAAATAGCTTTTCTCTAATTACATTAGCATACTTCGATCACTTATATCAGTCGTTATACCACAGCTAAGTGAATGGGGTTTCGACCGTAAGCAAAATAGTGAAGAATAACACTATTTCAAAATATATCCTAAAACATTTATGAAAACATTATACTGCGTTTCAACATGTGTGTGTGTGTGATGTGAGTAGTTTACAGTATTCGATTTTACCTACATACATCAAATAAATTCAATATCTTACTAATGTGATAATAGATGGCAGCACATTAAAATTGCAACATTATATTTAAAAAATCTGATGTGGCCAGCACATTACCTTCCGTCAGTTATATGAGCCATTTACGAAAATTCTACCGGTGAACTGTTACCGGTAAACAACTGTTTATCAAGTTATAGCTATCGGAATCGATATTTTAAGAACGCAAGTGGTAAAGAGGGTAGATCCATAACCTATAAAAAAAAAACTTGGAACAGGTTAGAAATTTGAAATAGTTAACAAACTTTGAACGCGCGCGCTTAGCTTTGCATCACTATCTTTTTTTTGAGATTCTTCATGAATCCGGCAGATGGATCTGGTAGATATTGTACAATTTTCGAACACGGTAACTTTTTACCACTCGTGTTTCCGAACACAGTCAGTAGATGCGGTATCTACCGGTAGAATTTTCGTAAATGCCTATGTATTTTCTATAAAATCCATACATAAAGTTCTTTGCAAAAGATTCTAAATTTCTTGTATGTACATTACCTTTCGACAGTTGTATGTATTTTATAGAAATTCCATACAGAAAGTTTCGAGCAAAAAGATCCTATATTTCGAGTAAAATTATAACAAAAATACTACGAATATGTCAATTGACACTGACATCTTTCAATCAGAATTTTCTTAATATAGTAGCTGTTTCTAGCATAGCTAGCTAATTTATGAAATTTAATTTCTTTATAATTTTATAACTCTATATCCATTGAATATGAAGTATAAAATGCCGTGAAATCGTACAGAGAATACAATGTTCTTTAATATTTATAATAACATTAAAGGTGAAAAAATGATATTTACCATCGTTTTTCAAGAAAAATTGTTAAAATCTTCAAATGAGGGTACTACCTTACCTAAAGGTGACGGAAGGTAAAAATATTGAAGGATAGTAGTTTACTATAAACTTCTCTTTTTTTAGTCATACAAATATATTTTTAAGTAATATCCGTGGTAATTGGTTAGTTAGGGTGACTAAAATTTTGAGTAAATACGACTGGTAGTCATTACTCTTAATTCAGTAGTTTTTTAGTTATACTCATACCAATGTATTTTTAAATGGTAGCATGGTAATTAGTTAGTTAGGGTGACTAATTTTTATAGTAAATATTACCAATCATATGTTTAAGCCTCAAAGAACAAACACATGTCATGAGGCATAATTTTTAGAGTAGTAATCCTATTTAACACGGACAGATCTGTTTATTTTTATGTGGTGGTATTCGGTATTGTTAATTTTTTAATCAGATTAATTGCAAGTTTCTTTATTTTTTTCTTTTAAGGTTTATGATATAATAATAATTAATAATATTCTTACTTAAAAAAAATATTAAAATACAGTGTGTTAAAAAATTCCTAATTCGAAGTAAGCTATGCACAAAGAAACGTATGATAATTTAAAAATATTGAATTGAATGTCAATTTGACATGAGAATGTTATCTAAATAAATCAAAGTTTCTCTGTTCATAGCCTACTCCGATTTAGGAATTTTTGAACACACTGTATGTTTTAGCTTTCCAAATAATTTGTAAGTCTTATGTATGTTAGTTCAAGAAAACTGTAATAGAAGAATGTAAGTACACCATCAATTGATAGATGACGCCACTAGAGACTCCAGAGACCGCCCTCGTGCACCATCTATTGAACATTGGCTACATATAGCCGACCTGAAACACATTGCCGCGGCGGAAAAAATTAGCCGTTTAAACGAGCTACAAAAAATACAGTTTACAATATTTTTTTACAGAAAACCTGTTATAATAAAAACGTTTTATTTCTTGTAATACATATAACTTTTCATGAAGAACAACATATAAAAAAATTAAAATGCAGTGGTAACCCCCATTGATTAATATATACCATTTTCTGCATAATAGCAATATTAAATAACTAATACGGTGTAGAAGTATTACTTAATAGTTAATTATGCAACATGAGTAAAAAGTATAGTCTTATTTCACGAATAGGAAAGTCTGACTGAACGAGCCGTAGGCGAGTTTGTCAAATCCTGTGAATGAAATAAGACACTTTTTACTCACAATACAATTTTGTATATAAGAAATAACACAAAAGCAAATATCCACTGACTTTTCTTCATAGGTCTGTCTATATAACTTGTAGTTGCAGAATTTATACTGTTTAAAAAACCAGTACCCAGTGTCGCGACGAGAAATATTCTGCTTGGCCCATTTCATTGTTCATTTTAATGATGACAGCTCTCAATTTTATCCTCAAATTTTCATCCAAAATTTTGTACATGTTTCTGTGATTACGGAGAAAACCAAAACACGCAGAATTTAATAATGGATTGAGTTCCAGCACTCACAACATTTAAAATTGTAATATGAAAACAAATTTTGTAAGAAACTGCACAAAAGCAACAATGAAGTTTACATGAAACTGTGAAAAAAGTGCCGTAACGTTTCATTTGTCAGCCGTTTGCGTTAAAAATTGCACTTTTTTCACATTTTTACTATATTAAAAAACAAAGCATTCCACAGCGTCTAAATGTCATAGCGCCTAAATTTCCTTGCGTCTAAATTTCATAGCGCCCAACCTTTACAGAGTCTAAATGATGTCCCACCACCAATTTGTCTTGGGCTTTTTTCGGCCAATACAAGTGGTATTGGTAATACAGCAAACTGTAAATATGTTAACATTTGTTTTAAATTATGCCACACATAGCGACTTTGTTGTGTAGTTAATATAGCTCCACAATTCCTGGAGATAGGTACTAGAGTAGTTAACAGCAGTTAACCAAATAAATACTGTACAATATACGAGTATTATGAACACATTACGGATATATTATGTAAATGAAGAATGTGCACTAAAAAACAAATATATTTCAATATATACATTTCAAAGCGCTTCGCCCGAATCATTCAAAAGCCAAAGACGTGGGCGAGTGCAAGCTGAAGTTAGGTTTGTTTGGATTCGCTTTCTGTTTACAATTCACAATAAATGTTGACATACGTACAGTTTGCTGTATTACCAACACCACTTGTAGTGGCCGAAATAAGACTGGACGAATTTAGACACTGACAATTGGTGGTTTAGACGCAATGAAATTTGGGCGCTATGACATTTAGAAACTAAGGCACGTACTCTTAAAAAAGACATACTTTATAAACCCAATTTCATGAAATAAATGTACTTTTTTAACAGACGTTGATGGTTTCTTCAGCTAGAAGTATATGATTTATATTGAAAGTTATCGTTATCATCAATCTCTTTTATACCTATTTGTTAATGGGATTAATTTATTTGATCAATATTTTATTTAAATGAAGACAAGATATATTATGTTTGTATTTTTCATAAAATGTTCAGTATTTATAATAAATGTTCAGCAAAATTATAGTTGTTCAGTATAAATAATTAATCTTAAATGTTCAGTATTACTCACGTCGTTTTTGAGTTTTCATCAATTCTCATAACCAATAATCGGAAATCCACTTAGACGGGTGCCGGATGATAACGACGCCCGTCGACCTCACGACGCTAGGCGTCGTTTTAAAGTTTTTAATAATTCTTGAAAACACTCATCGGGATTTAACTCCATGTGTCTGAAGAGACCGACGCCATCAACGTCACGGCGCCAGACGTTTTTGAGTTGTCGTCGAATTTCAAAACGAGATTTGCAGGCGCGAGTTTCATGCGTTAGGTTAGATTATAGTTTTTTTACTGAACAAATAATCCTGAACAATATGAAAAAGAACAGAACAAAGAATTCTATTTTACTGGACTAATAAACCGAACAAATATGAAAAATACTGATCAAAATACAGAAAAATAGAAAAAAATACTGAAAACTTTTAATTTATTTACTGAACAATTTATTTATACTATTTACTACTTAGTTTACACAATTGACGTCACAAAAATTGACGTTTGGAATAAAGAATTAAAAAAAATTATATATCCAAAAACACATACTTATTAGTCGTGGAACATTTAATAAAACGAATTACATTAATTTTAGAAAAAAATGGGCACAGCTACTCTTTTAATTTACAGTTTGTGTTTATTTTATTTTTATTGTTGTTTGTTCTACAAAATTAAATAAAATATTTAATCTTTTGTGTTTTACTAAGATTACTGTTTATTATTCCTTAGCACATAAAATGTATGAGTGCGACGAATGCTTTATCTTTGTATTTTCTGTTTTTACATCTGTGATTTTAGGACACGACAAATACACTAATCAATTTTACGCGTATTTTATGTCATAAAATTAAACAAAGTTAACGTTAATAGCCAGTTCTCGCTAGGGCGACAGTAACTCATGATTAGTTTTCAAAATGCACGGTACACGCAACAAATTTGAAATAAAGATATTTTTTAAAATTCTACTTTTAAAAATTCACACTTGCCAATCATAATACATTTTTTAAAGTTGAATACTTTAACCATTTTTCTAGGAACAGAAAAACACCCCACTATAAATGTAACAGGATTTAGTTAGTAGTAATACATTTTAAAATCGTAACAAATTTTTTAAAACAGAAGTAGTCATTATTATTATATGATTTTGTGTCTTTAAACCTATGAAAGATTTAGAAAATAGTGAAAATAGCAGAGGGGAAACTTAAAGAATATAATATATATATATATATATATATATATATATATATATATATATATATATATATATATATATATATATATAATAACATAACTTGCAAAAGAAAACAAGTCAAACTTATTTTTTGGAAAAACTAAAAAAGTTCTCGGAAAACAATACACTCATTTTACTAATAATCAATAATTACAAAATTTTAAAATTTCAGAAAGTAAAATGTAGTTTTCAAAATTCAGAACCAATTTTACATATGACATTCATTTATTAGTCTCCCACTCCACTCTTACAAATGTCTTCAACCATAAAATCTTAATAATTTACCTTCAATAGACACATTAAGCTAGAACGCTAATAAAACAAAATGAATTCCTTCTATGCATTCTAAATTTATTTACTACGGAATTGAGTTGGCAGCACTTTGAATAAAAATAAAGTATTAAATTATTCCCACCACGAGGACAATGCAATTTGTCTACATTGTGTGAAGAATAATTCAGCAATTTTCATATAAAATTCCCGATCATTTTTGTTATATTTGCAGATATGTCCCGTAGCATTCTAACGTTTTTACACGAAAAACACGGTATTGATAACATTGAAATTCAGGATGCATAGATATTCAAAACATGTAGTCACACACCATACCGACACCACACTGCGGAGATAATCCACGTACTCCTGCTACTTATTCATTATCTATATACTTTTCTACTCGTGGCAAAGACTTTGTCAGATTATAAACCAAGCAAAAAAACTTTCGCTATTTTTCTTTTGAATTTCTTATTCACCAACAATTTATGATAGCAAAATAAATAAATTGTCCTTCCTACGTGAGAATTTTACAAATTTTACTAAACAGTACCAAAAATGATTTTGTTTTAGAAATAGATAATGCATAACTATGATATATATACACGGTGTCTCATTTTTGATGTTTTTAAGGTATCTCGGGTATTAATAACGATACAGCAAAACAATTTGCACATTCCAGGGTCAACTTTTTTAGAAAAGTTTAAGAGTCACCACAGAAATTTTTGATCTTCTTTTGTTTCTGAACTACAGGCAAAAACTCGTTTTTCGTTAATTTCGAAAATATGTCATATCTTATTAATTATGATAGTTAGAGAAAAATTGTTTTAACAAATTTTAAACTGTATTTGGTTAAATAAAATGACGTAATTAGATTTTTTGAAAACTTCATATTTCTCGATGACATAATTTTTTAAATGGGAAGCTATGTTAAAAATAATTTCGTCGTTTTGCTTATTTCATAAGCTTTTCAATGATATTTAACAAGTCTACATTCTTTTGTTTGAAACCTGAATAAAGATAAATTATTAATTTAATGAGGTGAAAAAAATTAAAAAGTATTAAGAAACAAATGAAAAAATCAATTAAAAATCATCATTTGTTTATTTTGATTCTAGAATTATTTATTATGTTATCAAAATTATTCTTAATTAATTATTTTCGGGTTAGTTAAATTACTATTTATCGACGTTACAGTTGGCTTTGAAAAACTGGTTTAATATGTTTTTGAAGTAAATAAATTGAAAAATGAATAAAACTGAAACATGTAATATTAGAAATGAACAAATGATGATTTTTAATTTATTTCTTTCGTTTGTTTGTCAATAATTTTCAATTTTTTCTCCCTAAAAAGTTAAAAATTTATATTTTATTCATGTTTAAAATAAAAGAATGTAGACTTGTTATATATCATTAAAAAGATTATAAAATAATCAAAACAACGCGACTGTTTTCAATATAGGTATAGGTATAGAGAATAATTAAGTTTTCAAAAAATCTAATTACGTCATTTTATCCTACCTTAAAAACAGTTGAAAGTTTGTTAAAACAATTTGTCTCTTACTATCATAATAAATAAAATATGAGATATTTTCGAAATGAGCGAAAACGAGTTTTTGCCTGTAGCTCATAAACAAAAGAAGATCGAAATTCCATGAGATAACTATTAAATTTTTTTGAAAAGTTGACACTGGAATGTGCAACCTTTTTTGCTTTATCTTTAATATTACCCGAAAACATCAAAAATGAGACAGCCTGTACATAAATTGAATACTATTGAAATTATTTAAATAATTACAAAATTGGAGACGGACTTTATGCCAGTTAAATAATAATAAATAATGAATAATAATTAATTTGTAAAAAAAGTAAAAAAATATGATTCAAATGAAGCAATGATATTTTCTCCGTTTGAAGCGCTATAGCTCACTATCTATTGTTTATAAAAAATATATATATATTTTAGATGAAAGTTGTAGGGAATTTTATTCACAACAGATTCAGTAATCACTATTTTGCCCCAATGCTTATAGGTGAAGAGATATTTTGAAAATAATCGCGTCATTTTTCCAAGATGGCGGCGCTTTCCGAAGGGCCCCTAGGTCGAAAACTTTGATTTTTTAAAAGGAACCCTAAATATTTTACATTAAAAAATTAAAAATATCCGACTTTATGGAGGGTAAATCTACGCAATGACTGTATATAACTCTTTTTAAATTAAACATATGATAAATTTAGTGGCGGATATTCGCACAGGCGCAGGAAGCGCGCGATTAGGGCCTCTTAAATCGAGGGGCCGCAAATTTCTGGTCTCAAAATAAAAAAAAACTGTTTTATTTTGTTATTATTATTATTTTTCTAATAAAAATAATTAATAATTTAATAGTATTCTTTCAATTAAATTAACAAATGAATAACGCCATCTATGCCATATGTTTTGTGGCAGCCTAGCGGTCATATTTCAAACAATATGCAAGTTTGCTCTCTACTGACGAGATAAAGATAGAATATCCTTACTACTTACTTTAAATTTGGTACAGTTCATTCGCAAATCTTTCAGAATACAGTTAAGGAACCGGAAGCCTACTTTCACCTTTTGCAATTCCCGCTCGATTTTGACGTCATCACTTTCGGAGTCTATTCAAACGCTGTATTTGTGAAAATTATAATTTCGTCACTTGTAAATTTTCAAAAAATACTTTAGTCTAACGGTAACCTAATTTGACAAAATTCGGTTATATAATGTAATGTAAATAGATATATTATCTCTGTTCGGGTGGTTCACTGCATTTCGCGTTAAAAAGATTGTTAGTTTTTTTGGCCGTATTTGTGAAAAATGTGACATTTGGCTTACAAATTTTCAAAAATACTTTAATGTTAAGTACATTCATTTTATAGGAATTTAACCTTTCTTTTTTAAAGAAAAATGCCAAAATCGGTATAAATTTTGCTTTCTATTATAATAATTGAGGAGTGGATATTCTATACTAGGTTAAAATTAAAATATGTTTTTGTTGTATTTTTCAGTAATAAACTCTGTTTTCAAATAAATTGTATATGTATTTGTATTATTATTATTTATTAATAATCTAGAGTACGTGCTACAGAAAACGTACGCGTAGAATGCTCACTGTAATGATATTGAAAATATTTAGGGACAGGGGGGGTTTAAGGGTGCCTCAAAATTGAATTGCGATTGGGGCCTGTCAAGTGCTAAATCCGCCACCGAATGGGTGCTAGCAGATGCTGCACTCTATGATAGACGAATATTGTTATACTGCACCTTCCTCCCCGCAAAGCAGGGTTAACCACCGGCTTGAAATCGTTCCGGGGGTTTTCGAATTTACGTACTACGAGAAATTTTAATTTCATAATTTTTCTCTACATACGAATTTTCTTCTGAAGACAGAAGTGTGTCTACAAGAGCATTATACATATCAACAGGAAGGTTATCTTTTATTTGGTTTGAATGTCTTTTCCAATAAGTATTTAATTCACGTATAAACACAGAAAATATTCTACAACCAGTAATTCTTGCAATTTTAGCATAAATCCATTGAACTTTATTAACTATTCTAATCTTTTACGTATCCAGGTTAACCCACATGAAAAGTTACATTTCGTTTTCCAAAATAATATTTCATTTGGTTATCTTGTTGCACTTTTACAAATTTATTTGTTTATTTATTTATTCGTCTTTTTAAAAGTTTACTAGAAATATTTTCCGTTTTCCTATTTTGTACCTGTAGATTAATTATATCAAATCTAGTATGAAGATTACGATTGAACATTAAATAAGCAGGTTACATTCCTGTTGTATTGTGAACGGACGTACGATAATCAAATAAAAATAAATTTAGTGCATAATATATATTCTTATTCTGTTGATAAGCAGCAGAGAGAGCCCTTTATGTGGTTTTTACAAAATTTTCTGCTGCACCATTTGTAGCGGCATGATAAGGGGCTTCCGTTATATGTTTAATACCATTATTTTTACAAAAACTTCGAAATTCAACACAAGAAAATTGTGTGCCATTATCACTAACTAAATTATTAGGTATAAGAGAATTCATTGCGTAATTGGTAATAGATTTATAGTAGCTACTATTGTTGTTGATATTATTTTGAAAACTTCAGGCCATTTAGAATGTCATTAACAAAATACATTTTATTCAAAACTCGTCCAAAGAAATCACAGTATGTCCTTTCCCACGGCGATTTGGGCTACGGTCGCGGTAATAATTCACTTTTAGGTGGAGTATTTAATTAAAATATTGTTCTAATTTAGGATCATCCACGCGAGAAGGCCACACATTTTGTAAATAATTACTAACTTTTTGTAATATTGGGGATTTTTATGTTTCTAGCCCAATAATTTCAATATTTAGTAAATATTTTTTGCATGTTTCTCTAAATCTGTTTCCTCATTCTTGTCTTTTAAAGGTTAAAAAATCTACTGTATTTAACCGTGATTGCACATATTCAATATCTTATGTGAACCCGGTATACCGGTTTTCGGCCGCAAAATTGCTAGTAATGGTTTCTCGATTCGCAATAACGTCTACAAGTGATAAAACGTGCTAGCCGATGTTTCACTCTATGATAAACGAATATTATCATATACAACAATAATTAAATAAAAAGATTGACGCCAGAAATAGTTATGAAAAACAACCACCCACTCCTGTGACGTTAAATTAAATGCAGCACGTCCTCCATAGCCAACAGAAAAACCGTTTATC
The DNA here is from genome assembly GCA_963082715.1 of Harpalus rubripes. NCBI lineage: Eukaryota > Metazoa > Arthropoda > Insecta > Coleoptera > Carabidae > Harpalus > Harpalus rubripes. Next base: position 50,142,284 of record OY720448.1, read on the forward strand.
ACCTACGTTTTTTATATAAATAAAAGCGCCGCCTCGGTGGTTGTGCCATTGAGGTAGGGGACAACGCTCGAAGCGACGTTCGTCGTTCGGCCCTAGAGTTCGTGGGTTCCATTCCCACCAGCGGCTTGTATGTTTGTGGCTTACACACACAACACCTATTAATTTTACTTTTACATTGCCACATCGTTTCTTACTTATATGACAAGTGTGTTGCCCGCCCTTACAGGCCCTTGTTACAATCACAAGCCGGTGTCCGATAGCTTTGTGGTTGTAAAGTAAATTGTATCCCAACTTGAAAAGTTAACGGGAGACGATACCGATCAGGGCTAATCAAGAAAAATTCCTCGAAAAATTGCAACAACCATTGTTTATACCCTACAAATTTAGAAATTGTTATATTTTCGGGGTTAAAAACAAATGAAAATAGACAAATTATACGTGACTGGAAAGATAAAAAAATTCTCTTTTCAATGGTGCAACTTTCCAATATGGCGTTCTTATAAAAGTTAAAACTCGAAAACTAATAAAGATAAAAAAATGAGTATCGCCGTAGGAAAGAATATAAAAAATGCAAATTAAAATTCAGTATTTTTTCACATTTGGAAGATATTTGGAAAAATAAACAACTGCAAAATTTACATTTTTGCCAATATTTGTGACCTACATATTTTCTCTCATAACAAAACACCATTAAAATGATCTCCTAATGGGGCAACAAATTTAGTATTTAGAAGGCAAAGAAAAATTCTTGCAACAGTCTTATTGTTATAAGTTACAACTATTTAACTTAACATGGGGAGTTTCATATTTTTTCTCAAATTTGAAAAAAATAATAGAATGTATGAATTTTAATACAGAAAAGTAAAAGACCACATGACCATTGCAAAATTGTTTTGAGAAATAACAAAGGATCACGTTTTTACCGGTTTACATTTTAATTTATTCAAGTTGAATCGGGCTAAACAACTGATGAGCATTATCATCCAGAGCTCTAGGATCTTTTTCAACAGTAACAGTGCTATGGTTATATGAAATAAATGAACTAATCCAGAAGTAGGTACAAAGACAGCTCATCTCGACTCGGCTCGGACTTATTCATCAGTAAATTAATAATATGCATATGTAATTTACACAACCAGTGACCAATAATTGAATAACTCCACCGGTTCTTCCGTGTAGCTAATGCATTATATATTACACAGCGGGATATCGGAAACAAAGAACCTCCTCTTACGGGGAACAGTTTATTTATGCTCAGCTGCTGCTACATGATAATATTGTTCCTACATATAACTGACATTTATGAAAATCTAGTTTCATTAGAACTGTAATTAAAATTTCGCGTTAATATCGTTTTATTTGCTAGGGAATAATTATTCTACTAATTACAAATGAAATTCGTATCTTGTTATTACTGCTGGAGTGATTTTATTATAATAATTACCGAAATTTAAATTAGAATTTTAATTATCAATTTTCACGAACGTTTCTTATATTTTTATTATTAGATGTTTTCTCATTTCCTCGCAATTAAAGAAAATTATTATATATGAAACAAGATTTTCTAGTATTTGCTGTAATATAGGAAAAATATGATTATGATTCTGTCGAAAACAGAAAAAAAAAACACAAAATCCAATTGTTACACTTTAAAATCACAGTTAAATAGATTTGATTATAGTGCGATATATTAGTAATGGTTATTTCAACCTAGTGAGCTTATGCTCCGGGTTTTCATGCGACCGAATTTAAACTTGTAAATTATCAACAATTTTCAAATTTAACAAAATTGACCTGTATGCGATCTTCTTTCCACAAAAGCTTTGAGTTGACGGCTGTTAGCAACCTCCATGATAAAAATACATAATATTTCCATTATTGAAAAGTGTAAAAAAAGCAAACTGCCATATCCAGAAATGGGTAATAAAACAAACGGAAAAAACATGTGTGTGTAATCGACTTTGTGCACCTTCTCTTGGCCAAATTCATCTATATCGTCGCTATTTATATTTTGTTAAGTGGATTGGTATATTTCTAGGTAGTCAGCTGAGCCGAGTGCGAACGAAGGGAGGCGGATATAGTCGAGCGAATACAATTGAAGTGGTAGCAAAAGAAATCGGTGATTATGTGTGTATTGAAGGAACATTCTTGAACTATGTTTTTAAATACGAGAGAATGAAGAATGTTATGTAGTTTAATTGGATAGCTACAAAAGCGATTAAGCGAGCGCGTCAGTATGGCGCCGTTCCCACAAATATTATTCTTGTGTAATAAAATTTATTTTCTTTAAGTATATATATTTTAAAATAGATATTTCACGATAAATATTTGTATATCTGCTGCATAAAAATTATATATTAGTGAAATAAAAATAAATCGCATATATATATATATATATATATATATATATATATATATATATATATATATATATATATATATATATATATATTTATATTTATATTTAAAACAACCAGTGCTTTTTTGGGCGAACTAATGACTTTAGAAAAAAAAATGTTATATACAAGAAATGATCAAGAATAAGGGGCTAATTTATTAATAATAACAAACCGAAAATTTTACCAGTGATTCTCAAACGGCAGAACAAAATTATATTTTTTTAAATGGTATCCTATATATAATTTTTTAGCCCATTGGATAGAGAATTTTTTCTGATTTCAACGATGTAAATATGGTATAGGAATGTATGACAATTATTTCGAGAAAAATGGTATTAAAACTAATGTTATAATATTACAATAGGCTATGCAATACGTATGTTGCCTAGTTACGCTAGTAGTAAATTATACAACGATTTTAAACAGTCTTTATTACAACTATATAACTGTGCAGAATCAGTCATTTCAAATATTTATTCATGCATGATTGTCCGTAACTATGGAGCAAGATTGAATATAAGTGCTGAACAGGTATCATTTTTACGAAGAACTGGTATAATTTTCGAAAAAGTCACCAATTTGATATAGAAGAACCATTACTTTAATCACCGATAAAGATATTGATGAAGTACTATTGGAGTTGTTAGCTGAAACTCCATATGCGGGTGAGGTATATATTATTGGAGGTATAAAAGCTAGAAATCTAAAAATTCCAAGGTGGAGAATTCAAGAACAGCTTAGGATTCTTGATCCAGTAGAAAGAGAATTTAGAGAGAGAACTTTAATTCATTGAAGAATATACAAGGTAGAAGAACCAAATTATTTATGGTAAGATTTATTTTATTCTCATTTTATCACATAAAAGAATAATAGCTACATACATACATACATACATACATACATAAAATCACGCATTTCCCACTTAGTGGGTTAGCACAAACCCGAAAGAATAACAATAACATCATCCAAAAAATAATCAGTCTCTCTTTCAACAACATTATTACTAACCTGACATCATAGGTACAACATATATTCCTCACTCTTAACATATTAAAGTGACCGATTTTCGGTAGCGAAATACCGCATCCGGACCACAATAATAGTTACGAAACAATCATCCTTCGCCACACATTCCTGTCTAAGCACACTTCTTTCGCCTCGGCCACATTCATAATCGCATTCATACACGCTCTTCTTCTCTTCCCACTCGGAAACTTTCTCTCTTTTAGTACCTTATCAATCACATCCATCCACTTACACACTGGACGGCCACGCAATCGAACACCCTCAATTTCACCAAGATATATACGCTTAACAAGCCGTTCACTCTTCATTCTCTCCACATGACCAAACCATCTCAACTGGCTCATTCCTACTCTCTTAACAACATTCTTCCTAACCATACATTCTTCATACACCAAATTATTCCAGTTATTACATTATTATTATTATTATTACTATTATTATTATTATTATTATTATTATTATTATTATCATTATTATCATTATTATCATTATTATCATTATTATCATTATTATCATTATTATCATTATTATCATTATTATCATTATTATCATTATTATCATTATTATCATTATTATCATTATTATCATTATTATCATTATTATCATTATTATCATTATTATCATTATTATCATTATTATCATTATTATCATTATTATCATTATTATCATTATTATCATTATTATCATTATTATCATTATTATCATTATTATCATTATTATCATTATTATCATTATTATCATTATTATCATTATTATCATTATTATCATTATTATCATTATTATCATTATTATCATTATTATCATTATTATCATTATTATCATTATTATCATTATTATCATTATTATCATTATTATCATTATTATCATTATTATCATTATTATCATTATTATCATTATTATCATTATTATCATTATTATCATTAATATCATTATTATCATTATTATCATTATTATCATTATTATCATTATTATCATTATTATCATTATTATCATTATTATCATTATTATCATTATTATCATTATTATCATTATTATCATTATTATCATTATTATCATTATTATCATTATTATCATTATTATCATTATTATCATTATTATCATTATTATCATTATTATCATTATTATCATTATTATCATTATTATCATTATTATCATTATTATCATTATTATCATTATTATCATTATTATCATTATTATCATTATTATCATTATTATCATTATTATCATTATTATCATTATTATCATTATTATCATTATTATCATTATTATCATTATTATCATTATTATCATTATTATCATTATTATCATTATTATCATTATTATCATTATTATCATTATTATCATTATTATCATTATTATCATTATTATCATTATTATCATTATTATCATTATTATCATTATTATCATTATTATCATTATTATCATTATTATCATTATTATCATTATTATCATTATTATCATTATTATCATTATTATCATTATTATCATTATTATCATTATTATCATTATTATCATTATTATCATTATTATCATTATTATCATTATTATCATTATTATCATTATTATCATTATTATCATTATTAGCATTATTATCATTATTATCATTATTATCATTATTATCATTATTATCATTATTATCATTATTATCATTATTATCATTATTATCATTATTATCATTATTATCATTATTATCATTATTATCATTATTATCATTATTATCATTATTATCATTATTATCATTATTATCATTATTATCATTATTATCATTATTATCATTATTATCATTATTATCATTATTATCATTATTATCATTATTATCATTATTATCATTATTATCATTATTATCATTATTATCATTATTATCATTATTATCATTATTATCATTATTATCATTATTATCATTATTATCATTATTATCATTATTATCATTATTATCATTATTTTCATTATTATCATTATTATCATTATTATCATTATTTTCATTATTTTCATTATTTTCATTATTGTCATTATTATTATTATTGTTATTGTTATTATATATATATATATATATATATATATATATATATATATATATATATATATATATATATATATATATCACGGATGTATTGATGAATATAGGCGTCGTTTAATATACTTAGAATACCGCCCTACAACTCTGCTTCAGCTGAAGAATATTATTTGGCAGGTAGTAACCCGAATGTTGGAACGTCTAGACACGAGCTTCAGAAATCTGTTGCATCAGTGCATAGAGAACGGGGGCCACCACCTTCAAGATGTATTGTTCAGAACTGTACGATTTAAAACTTCCAATTATGTTCTTTTACCATCCAAATATAAATTTTGTCTACCAACAATACTTTTTATTTTATTTGCCTAGAAAAAATTAAGTTTCTAGGCCCCACCCTGTACTTGAAAGTTATTGCAAAATTTACATTATCAATTTTTCCGAATAAATAATACACCACTAATATGGCCCCCTAAATCGACAATTTTGTCTAATTTAATCGACTTTTTGTGTCTTACTTCTGGAGTTTTTCATTAAAATACATTGTCCGCAAAAGTCTGTGATTAAAAGTATTGCTTGCGTACACACCTGTATGCGCTAATTAAATTTTAAATTTTTCAACATGAATAATTAAAAAAACGTCTAGCTAGGTACATAATTAGCAACAAGCAGTTTCGTTCAAGTTAGTGCTAGGAAATATTTTTTTTTTATTTTCTTTCACTTTACGTTTTCTGCAAAGTTTGTTGCATGTTAGAAAATGAGTTTAATGCAAGTTTTCAATTATGGGTAAATCATTAAAATTAAGATTTGTTATTAAGAATTATTTTTTATTTGTCTGAATTTTATACAAATTCCACTACTTAGGTATAAAGATTCTCCCGTCCTGTCTATTGTCGGCATTTCATAGAAATATCCATTTTTGATTCACCGAGTCGCAGGATAGCAGTAAATATTATCCGAAAAATAAAGTACTTTTTATAATAGTATCAGAATATTAAATCTTTATAAAGATTATGTATTTTATGGAATAATTCTAGTACACTGGATTGCTCGCGGACTTAGTAACATTAAAAAATCTGATGTGGCCAACACATGACCTCCCGTCAATTCCATGTTTGAAATAGCAATGAACTTTAAGTAAAGTATCACTTCCGGTTGATCGTTCGTAAACAAAATCTAATTTGTTGTTCCAATAAATAGAAAAGTCTGTAATACCAAATTTTGGATTATATTTTATTATGTTTTTCCTCGAAAATCTGTTAAGAGCTCCAATTTAAGTACCACCTTCGGTTTATCATATAGGTATAGTCAAAATGTAATGTTGTTTCAAATTATACACGTGTTTTAAATACCAAATTTGAGAAGTTTTTGATCATGTTTTAATATGTTTTTCAAGAAAATCTGTTTATAGCTTCCTGTAAAGTAGTACTTCCGGTTTATCAATTTTAGAAAACATCTAATATATCATTCTCATTAATATAAAATTCTTACCAAATTTGAAAAGTTTTAGATTGTAATAATTTATTTTTCACAAAAATCTATTCAGAGCATCAAGTAAAGTATCACTTCCGATTTATCATATATCTCTGGCTTATATCAGCTGCTGCAGCATGTGTTTTTGTACTGCTCTTAAATTATTAATTTTTTTACTGGTTTTTCGTTGAACTCTTAATTAGTTTTTGGTATCACTCAATACCTCTTAGTGTGCTATGCTTGTGGGTGTTATTGTTTTTGTCTTTTGGCTCCAGTGGGGTGAGTTTTCTTCTATTTTATATATCTTTTTCCTAGATTTTTGGAACTCAGTTTGTTTCTTTAAGTCAAGGTTTATACCTGTTAATTAATTGTCAATCATCATTAATATTTACTGCTTCTACTGGGTGTTTAAGAAATATTTCACACACCGGGTGTTGTTCTTCAATTTATTATTTATTATATTTTTATTTTTTTCAAAGCTATTGATAAATAGTCAAAAATATCAGTATTTAACGATAAAACTCCTATGCAGATTAATCTCTTTAAATTGGTTAAAAATGAACTACAAAATCATTTAAACATGTCAATGGTGTACCAAAAATTGTGCAGTCGTCGGAAAACTAAATAAGCCCAACAGTTGCCCTATGTCTATTTTTTGTTATTACCAGAATACCAATGGTCTTAATACTAAGTGTACCGAGTTTTATGTTAATTGTTGTGTTGTTTCTTTCGATATAATGTTTCTCACTGAAACTTGGCTTACAGATTCCATTCAAGATAACGAATTGTTTACGTCAAACTATAACATAATTCGCCGTGATAGAGATTTTTCTTTGACTAAACGTTCAAGAGGAGGTGGTGTACAATTAGCAATCAGAGAACATATTTCATTTAAGTATTTAAATTCATTTAATTTCTCTAATATTGCTGCCCTAGTCGATTTTTGTGCATGCCGCTGCCGTCCTGATAATTCTATATTCATTGTAGGTGTTGTATACATACCACCTGATATATCCAATTATGAACTTGTCATGTTTTTAGATGCTTTAACTGCATTCCTAATCAACGAAAATATAATTAAATTGAAAAGTGATGCTATAGAGGCGTGTAATTAAGGAATTACTACCAAGACAAATTGTACAAATGCGAGAGAAAAATCAGCTGACGCCGGGGTTCGAACACGGGACCTCCAAATGTCTAGCCTGGAGCTCTACCAACTGAGCTACGCCAACCCTAGCGTCAACTGAAACTTTATCTCTCTTGTATAGTAAAGTCTAATGTGGCATTGTATCAAAGACTTCTCTTTAAGAGCTATTGACAATGATTTACGTCCACCAGCGACTTTGATAATTTAAGGAGAATATAATATATAAATATAATTCTTGTTGGAGACTTCAACCTACCGAATCTCTATGAAGAAACAATAAACTGTAGTAAATCAACTTCATTTCGAAATTTTTGTAATGCATTAAATCTTGAGCAGAAAAATACTATCAGTAACTCTAATGGAAGGAAATTAGACTTAATTTTGTCCAACTTTTGTAGTAATCTTAAAACAGATAGATATGACTTCCCATTAGTTAACGAAGATAGGCACCATCCTGCCTTATCATTTAAGTTTGATATCCCTAGTTGCAATAAAGTTACCAAATTTCAAACGGCTTCCGTCGTAAATTATAATTTTAAAAAAGCAGATTTCAATAAATTATATGATGATTTATGTAGAACAGACTGGTCATGTCTAAATCAATGTCAACATGTTAATGAAGCTGTGGATATGTTTTGTAACATTATATTCAATACTCGATATGTCTGTACCCAAACAGATACGTAAAACCCACCTTGGTTCTCACCTTAAATTAAGTACAATCAGAAAATAAAGGATTTCTATAGATGAAAATGGATCAAAATCAAATGCAAATTTTATGGCAGCGAATTTAAGAGAATGAGACATTTAGTAAAATCCCAAATTAATGATGCATACAATAATTTTGTTCATAATGTGCAAGCAAACATAAAATCGAACCCTTCTGACCTGTGAAAAAATTCATCAATTTGAAGCGCGGTACTACTCGCATTCCAAGCAATCTTCTTGATGACAACTAGGAGTATAACTCGCCTAAAGAAGTTGTCAATGAATTTGCAAATTTCTTCTCAGGCTTCTTCTCTCCAAGTTCATTGAATGTGATTCGCAGTGACTGTAGTAACAATCAATCATTTCAGTTATACAAGGTTAATGAAGACGATATCATTCCGTTGATGGCTTCTTTTCCAAACAAATTTACTGCGGGTGAAGATCAAATACCGAGTTTTTTTGTTAAAGACTGCAGATTGCAAAGTTTATCAAATATATTAGGTAAAGAAAAACTAGACAATTTTGCTCGCATTTACCTTCTTTCTGTTTTTCTTTAAATGAAGTATAGTCGTTTAACTTTTTTACTACTGATTTACCAGAAGCTTTGAACAAAAATTACATAAATAAAATAAATATACATCTTTTCTTGCCCAGTTTAGAAACTAATAAAGGTGATCTTGGAATTACACTTTTTCCAAGAACTTACCGAAACTTATTTTTTTGTTGTTGATTGGTAAATCGTAATGATTCATTATCTTCATTCGTTATGTTTATTCAGTTCAGGTGTATTTGCAGTCGCAACACGTCGTGCATATAAACGAGCTATATTTTCCTTGTGATTATCTTGAAAATGCCGAAAATAGTTAAGTGTCAAGTGAAGAAGTGTGGTAAATCCAGTACTTTTGACCGAAAATTGCAATTTTTTTATTTCCCTAAGAACAATGATCTAAGGGATAAGTGGATCCAATGCACCGGTGATATTAATTTAGTGGGAGTGCCTTACGAAAAGTGTAGAAATAAAGTGATATGCGAAGAACATTTTGCGACTTCCATGTTTCTTGTTCAATCCAGTGCCGATAGAAGAAAAAAATTTTTTTTAATGCCGTACCATCAACGAACGTCTTCCGAATTACCACCAGTTATTCCGTCTCCTCCTATGAAGGTAAGAACACCGATAAGGGTTTATTCGAGCCAAACCAGTGACAGTACATTATTCACATCACCTCGAACTTCAGTGGCTACGCTAAAACCTGGCAATCAATGGAATTTGGATATATCTCCATTTAATACACCTTTTAAATCACAAAAGCCTTATGCACGCAAAGTACTATTTCAAAAAAAGAAAACAGAGAATGATACTAAAAATACATTTAATAAAATTAAACAGCAAAATATAATTTCTCCTGGTGGATATCGGTATTTGAGAAATTTTAAGAAAATAAATTTGCCATCTGAAACAACGGTAAGATCATGGACGAACGTATTGACTTTCAATCCTGGGTTCAACGAAAAGCTAAGATCAGCTCTACGGCACAGAGTTAATACATTAAGAGATGAAGAAAAATTTTTCATGCTTGTTTTTGATGAAATATCATTAAAAAGCATTGCAATATTGTTCATATCTTGATAAAATAGAAGGTTTCGAGGATTTAGTCGAACTAGGTAGAAAATCCGTATATTGTTCAGAGGCACTTGTTTTCATGATTCGTGGTGTAACAAGTAATTTTAAAATACCATTTTCTTACTTCCTTTCAAACAATTCCGTGATAGCGGATAATTTGAGTACATTAATAAAAGCGTGTATAGAAAAAGTAAATTCCTGTGGTTTCAAAATATTAGAAATAATATGTGATCAAGGGCCAACTAATCGTTCTGTAATGAAAAAGCTTGGAGTTTCGGCAAATCAGCCATATTTCTTTGTGGGTGACCAACAAATTTCTTGTATTTTTGATATACACATAATCAAAAATATTCGAAATAGATTAATGGAATCTGACTTTCTTGTAGACGAAAAACAGATATCTTGGAATGATATTGTACGCACATTTAACATGGATGTAACATGTAAACATTCACGAAGTATGGGACATATATCTGAAGTGCATTTAAAACCAAATAATTTCCAAAAAATGACAGTTCGTTTAGCGACTCAAATATTTAGCCACAAAACAGCGGCTGCGATTAAATCTGCCAGTACATCTCAACAAATTACAAGCGCAACTGCGATGGATACTGCGGAATTTATAGAAAAAATAAATACGTTATTAGATATGTTAAATAGTAAACACAAGTATGCATCTAATCCCAATTCAAGTGCAATAAGTGATGACAATAATTTCTCTGAAGAACTTAGTAATTATGTAACATGGGTACAAAGATGGAAAGGTATCCGTAAAGAAGGCGAAAGAAAAAGATTATTGGCACGTCCACCTTGTTTTGAAGGATTACGTCAAACGTTGACGGCAGTGATTGGAGTATGGACTCAATTGAAAAAAGCTGGAATTAATTATTTGTGTACTAATGCATTAACTCAAGATTGTCTGGAGAATCTATTTAGCCATGTGCGAGGAGGTGGAGGTTTCAACATGTACCCAACAGCACAACAGTTTCGCTGCAATTTGGAAAATATAATAGTTCATCGAGTTGATGAAACTTGGACAAATGGAAATTGCTCGCACGACGATAGTGATTTTTTTTAAAATTGATGAATTTTTAAAGAATAGTTCAATTCAAAAGGATAATGCTTTGGACATTCAACCTGATTATATTGATGACGAATTAATGGAACAAGAAAATATTTCAAAGTTCGAAGAAAGCTCTATCAATTATTAGGCATTCAAGCATTCATAGCATTCAAGTGTTTTAAAAAATACAAGTGTGAACAGTGTATACTAACTAATATTAAAATGATGAAAATGTAAGACCATGTGATTTATTTATATATTTACGTGCTTATGATACAGCAATCATACTGGAAATTTATGTGTTCCAAGTACCCTTTTTAACTCAGTTGTACAATTTCAATTAAATGTATTTTCAAATTTTTATGTACAAAATCGATATAAGAAAGGCATTTTTAACTTTTTGTTCAACAAAATTAAATTGGAAACAGATTAAAATTTTGGTTCATGAATCTTTTTGTTACGAACATATAATCTATATGTTGAAATTATTAATAACAGTTAAACTGTACAAAGAATGTATTTGGAAAACAAAATCAATCTGTGTGCAGAAAACAAAAAAAATGAATCCCTAAAGTTCGTGTAGTTACAAATAATTAAGAAAGTTATACAATTTTTTTTTATTTCGAAATTACCTTATACTTATGTTTTATTTTCTTCGTTTTTTATTACATAAACTTTTATAAAATTATTTTATGCTACTTATATAAAAATATGATGTTAACGCTATTATTTATTATTGTAATATTAATATTCATATGTTTTTATATGTTGTAACAGTATTTTATATTATGTATGTATATATGTTGCACTAAATATTTGTTCATATAATACATGTTCATGCATAAAAAATAATAATAGAGTTTCAAAATATTCTTTGTTATAAATTTTGGTAGGTATCTAAAATATAGATAGCTTTTAATCTGAAATGAAAGTGTTTTGCCTGCAACGTAATATACTATAGAACGGTAAGCATTACTAAATCTCATATTTTTCGAAATCAAAATCATTTCAGATATGAATTATACATTAATTAATTAATTAGTTAGATAATTATTATTTTATCTGTGATGGGTAGTGATGACGTTCCTATTTTACTTTCTAGTAAAGTGTGTCAAGATATCAAATTAACTCAATTTTTTTAATGTTTTAAATTGAAATTGTAAGACTATTAAAAAATTGAGTAAATCGTCATTTCTTTACATTTTGCTACTTACATTTCAAGTTTCAAGTTTTAAATACCTCTATTCGAAAATCTTCTAGATTTATTACAGAAATTTTATTTAGATGAAAATTTAGATAGACAGTTAATTTCAATAATATGCTGTAATGTTTATGCATAAACTAACTTATAATTGATTATAGTCATTAATCTGGTTGAGCTGAATTTTCTTAGTCGTAAAGGGGTTTTGTTACTTAATAGCAGCAAGGAATTAAGTTAATAAAAAGATACCTAAATCTACAATTTCACCCAATTTCACTTTTCATATCAGCTCAGCTGGTAAAATTTTGTCTGTAACCCGTACCCGTACGGTCATCGCACATTAATCCTCTACAGGAAGTAAATATTGGGATAAACAATAAATCGTTCGTTGAGTAGCACTACCCAAAACTGATTTCCAGCGGCTTGCAGAGCATAGTGCGCCATCTTGTGCATTGAACAGTTATTACTAATTCTGAACACATGAAATAGCAGTACGTCGTGGATCTGCGTAGGTTTATCTGTGATCATATGTTCATGTTATTTTATGTATACATTGTACAATAAAATTATTCATATTTGTAATAATAAATATTTATTTTCCTTCTAATTAACGATGATTGTTTACAAATTTATTAAAATGTTTCGAATTCTTAAATAATGACTAATTCGGTAGTTTACGTTGTCTTCCAAAGGATCATGAACAGCTTTTATAATATTGTAATGTGCAGTGCCCGCCGTCGCCGCCACTGTTACCTCCTCTGTCCCCATCGCTGTCGCAGGGACGAGCGAGTGTCTATTGTTAGCGATGACGCAACCGACTATTGTGTTTGGGTTTTATCTAGAATAGTGCTCTGGTAAGTTCTGGAATACGGATGCCGGGGTATATAAGCACTGTTAGCGAAGGCATTGGACAGTCTGATCTAAATAAGCGTTGCGTGTTAAACAGTTGGTGATATTAACAGATAGTCGACAAGTGGGAAACATAAATAAATACAGTTGTATAAATAAATAAGTGATCTATATTGTTTAAATAAATAATCTTCGTGTTTTATAATATTCTTAGTCTTAATTAGTGTTTAATATTTGTTTAATCGTAGTGTTCGTTATATTTATCATCTTTTAATTATATTTAATATATATTTATTGTTATAATAAACATTTATTTTAATTAATAATAATTGTCTAATATTTAGACTTCACCCAAATAAATAAAAACGTTAGGTTAGGTGTGGGGTTAATAAATTGTGGTGTCAATTAAAAATAAATAAAATGGCTAAACTATTAAAATTATATGAATTAAAAGTAAGTGATCTGAAGACAGAACTGGAAGAACGAGAGTTAGATACGAAAGGAAAGAAGTCTCTGATTCAGGAAAGACTGCGGCAAGCATTAATCGATTCTGGTGAAAGTCCTGACGATTACTTATTCGACATATCCAACATAAGAACATTAAAAGAAGATTTAAAACAGGAAATAGCCGAAAAATCAAGAACATGAAAACAGGAAATAGCCGAAATTCTAGAACATTAAAAGATGAATTAACAGAAAATTATAGAACATTAGAAGAACAGTTAATGGAAAGTTCTAGAAAAGCAGAAGAAAATTCCAGAACACTAAAAGAAGAATTATTGGAACAGTCTAAAACATTAGAACAAAAAATGGAAGAAAATTCTAAAATTCTGGAGCAAACTTTAGAACAAAAATTAGAAGAAAATTCTAGAAGTTTAGAACAAAAATTAGAAGAAGACCTGAAGAATTTAGAAGATAAGTATGACAAGTAGATTGAATAATTACAAGAGAAGGTCACTAGAATTACATTGTCACCAATGCCAAATTTCGATGTAGTGAAGGCAGGTTTACAAGAAGAAAGTAAAGTAGTAAAACCTGATACTAGTACAACAATGCACATTAAAACGCCGTAATTTGATGGAAAATCTTCGTGGCCGAACTATTTAAAACAATTTGAAGCGGCTGCGAAAGCACATAACTGGATGTCCAAAGAGAAGGCTACAGCGTTGATTGTTTCATTGCGTGGGGAAGCCATCGACATCCTACAAACGCTGAAGGAAGAAGAACAAGAGGACTACGACCAACTAGTTAAGCGGTTGGACATGCGGTACGGCAATGCGCATCTGGAGCAGGTGTACCAGACGCAACTGAGGAACCGCCATCAGAGTTCAAAAGAAAGCTTTCAAGAATTTGAAATCGACGTAGCTCGTTTGGTTCGTCTCGCACATCCTGCAGCTCCTGACAGCGTTTTGGAGTTCCTGACCGTTCAAGCATTCATCTACGGAGTTCGAGATAGCGAAACGCAGCAAGCACTGCGATTGGCCCGCCCAAAAATATTAATTGACGCACTCTCATACGCACTAGAACATGAAGCTGCCAAACAAGCTTCACGTAACCAATCACGAGTGCGAAATATTGATGCCGATGGAAAAGAAGACACGGAAGACTTAGAAGAGAAAATGCGACGAATTGTAAATGAAGTGTTTGCTGAAAGAAAGAAACTTACTTATTGGAAAAATGCAAAAGAAGATGGAATCGACAAAAGTAGAAAAAAAGTTGGAAAACTAAGTCGGGTTGATGAGAAGAGGCAATCGTCAACTCGTAATCTGGTAGCCCCACAATCCATCAGTTATGTCGCATCCCTTCATCATCAAGCCAGTAGCATCTGCGTGAATGGCACTGTTAATGGAAGGCCACTGAAAATGTTACTAGATACGGGTGCGACAAAGACTATAATTACACCCGATTTAGTAAAGAACACAGGTAAGACGCATCTTCAACCAACCAAGTGGAGATTACGCACAGCGACGGGAGAACAAGCTACCACGTTAGGAGAAATAGATATGAGCATCACTATTGGAAACACATCCTTTAAACATCGTGCGCTGGTAGCTGACGTTGAAGATGAATTAATACTCGGTATGGACGTAATGAAAAAGTACGGTTTTTAACTTGACCTGAAGAATGGAGTAATGATGGTCAATGAAGAAGAACTTGTTTTAAACCCACGAGAAGACAAAGCTGTACGCGTACTAATGGCCGAAGATGTTACCCTTCTAGAACGAAGTGAATCTATTGTGCAAGAACAATTAGATGGTAGTTTTTGTGAGGGGAATGTTGTTATGCTTAAGCCAAAGAATGATGATGTGAAGACTGGTACTGCAGTTGTAGGAAAATCACTGATCAAAGCCAGTCAAGTAATACCAGTTCGAATAATGAACGTAAATTTTTATCCTGTTGTTCTTAAGAGAGGAACAATTGTAGGAGAATATTTGGAAGTTTCCTCGATTATTCGAACTGTGAAAGCCAAGGGAAACTTATCTCAGGAAGTTCCGGACACGTTAATTAATCAATTGTCAACATCCTTCCAAGAACTGACCGCCGACCAGAGAACCAAGGCGAAGAAATTAATTGGAAGATTTCAAGATGTGTTTCAAGTTGACAAGAAGACCAACGGGAGAACTAATGTGGTTCACCATAAGATAGACACCGGCGACGCAAGACTTATCCGCCAACCAGCAAGAAGACTACCATTGGCGAAGCGTGAGGAAGCGGAAAGATTTATTGAAGACATGAAAAAGGAAGGTTTGATCGAACCTTCAAGCAGTCCGTGGGCTTCACCAGTAGTGTTAGTAAAGAAGAAGGATGGCTCTACACGATTTTGCGTCGATTACCGTCAACTTAACAACGTCACCAAGAAGGATAGCTACCCGCTACCTCGAATAGACACTTTGGCTGGCTCGAAGATTTTCTCCACTCTGGATCTAAAGAGCGGATACTGGCAAGTCGATTTGGATCCAAAAGATAAGGAAAAGACAGCCTTCACAATTGGTACCGGACTGTGGCAATTTACTGTAATGCCATTTGGGCTCTGCAATGCCCCTGCAACGTTTGAACGACTCATGGAAACAGTATTGGCTGGACTATCATGAAAAACCTGTTTAGTCTATCTCGACGACATTATTGTGGTAGGTAAAACATTCGAGGACCACATGAAGAATTTGGAAGAGGTTTTCCAGAGATTACGGAAGGCTAACCTGAAGCTCAGCCCCAAGAAGTGCCACCTGTTTCAGAAGGAAGTTCATTATCTTGGACACGTGGTTTCAGATAAGGGTATTGCAGTTGACCCAGAAAAGATAAAGGCTGTGAGAGATTGGCCAGCGCCTAGAGACAAACACGAACTTAGAAGTTTTCTTGGTTTATGTACTTATTATCGGCGATATGTACCTGGATTTGCCAACATAGCCAAGCCACTGACAAAGCTTACTGAGGAAGGTCGAAGATTTATCTGGGAAATGGACTGCAAAGTTGCGTTCAAAGAACTTAAACATGCTTTGACAAGCGCACCTGTCCTGAGTTATCCGTTACCTGAAGGAGAATTCATACTAGACACAGATGCAAGCAACGTGGGAATTGGTGGCGTTATTTCCCAGATACAAGACGGACATGAGAAGATTATTGCCTATTTTAGTAAGACTTTGTCAAAACCAGAGAGAAATTATTGTGTTACCAGAAAAGAACTATTGGCAGTCGTGAAATCCGTGGAACATTTCTACAAATATTTGTATGGAAGGAAATTTTTAATTAGAACTGACCATGCTGCATTAAAATGGCTGCTACAATTCAAGAATCCTGAAGGTCAGGTGGCTAGATGGATTGAAAGACTGCAGGAATACGATTTCAAAATCGAGCATAGAACAGGTACCAGCCATCGTAATGCCGACGCATTGTCCAGAAGGCCGTGCCAAGATGATTGCAAGCATTGTAGTCGACTAGAAGAGAAATTTTCCATCGTCGCCAGAACAACAGTAGTCCACGATAATTGGCAGCCCGATGGACTACGCGAAGATCAAGAAAAAGACCCAGCTTTGAAAATTATATTCGAATGGAAAGCAGAGGAGAGCAAACCAGTATGGGAAGATGTTGCACCACACTCACCAAGTGTAAAATCGTACTGGGCGCAATGGGACTCCATGGTGATTGAGGATGGCATGCTAAAGCGTGTGGTAGAAAATGCTGATGGAACTGAGAAGAGAACTCAGTTAGTTATTCCTAAGAGTAGAGTACCAGACGTGTTGAAAGAGATCCATGACGGATCTGGAGGCCATTTCGGAGTAATCAAAACGCTAGAAAGATTGCGTCAGCGGTTTTACTGGGTTAACTTCACGGAAGATGTTAAAGATTGGTGCAAGAAATGTGTGGTTTGCGCTGGAAGTAACGGTCCGCATAAACGACGAAAAGCTCCAATGCGGTAGTACAACGTTGGCAGCCCATTCGAGCATATTGCGATTGACGTGGCTGGACCATTCCCAGAAAGTGACGAAGGAAATAAATACATCGTGGTTGTTATGGACTACTTCACCAAGTGGGTTGAAGCATATCCATTACCCAACCAGGAAGCCACCACGGTCGCTGAAACTTTAGTTAAAGAATGTATATGCCGATTCGGAGTACCACGTGAACTCCACTCCGACCAGGGAAGAAATTTTGAGTCTGCCGTTTTCCAAAATGTCTGTAAGATCTTAAGAATTAATAAAACCAGAACAACTGCATTACATCCGCAGTCTGATGGCATGGTTGAACGAATGAACAGAACGATCAACCGATATTTGTCAAAGGTAGTCTCCAACCACCAAAGAGACTGGGACCGACACCTCCATCTGTTCCTGTTGGCTTATCGTTCATCCGTGCATGAAACAACAGGGCAAACTCCTGCGAACATCTTATTCGGGCGCGAGTTGCGCTTACCATGTGACTTGGTGTTCGGCAGTAAACCTGGGGAAGATCTGGCCGGGGAAGATTACGTTACGGACTTACGGAGAAGAATGGATGACATTCATGAACAAGTCCGTACGAACATTCAAGCTGCCAGCGACCGAATGAAGGACCGGTATGACATCAAGGCCGAAAAGGGTGGATATCAACCTGGGGATTTAGTGTGGCTTTGCAACCCACAAAGACGTCGTGGGTTATCACCAAAGCTGCAAAATAATTGGGAAGGCCCCTATGAGGTAGTCAAAAGGATAAACGACGTGGTATACAGAATTAAGAAACAACCTAGCGGGAAGCCGAGAGTAGTACACTTTAATCGGCTAGCCCCTTTCGCCGGAGACAACCACGAAGTCCATAACGGAGCAACGGTTCGTCGGATCATAACACAAGAACCAACTTTTGAAGACTTCATGGAGAACTATTCCTTTGGCCGCAAGGCGCGGTTCGGCGTGACGAAAGAAGAACACCGAGATCTATTCACCGTGTTTTCAGATTATTCCCTCGGTCACTGCGTATCAGAAGACTTAAAGATGTCCCGTGGCATAGCTTCAGCCTTTAAGGCGAAATTTGGGCGACAACAAGAACTGGCCAACCAACGCCCAACTGTTGGGAAAACGCTGCGCCTGAGGGATAACAATGCAGACCATCAGCGGTACATCTATTACCTGGTTACAAAGCCACGCTCGTACCAGAAGCCGTCGTATCGTGACCTGTGGAACTCGTTGTGCGATTTGAGGGATCATCTGCTTAAGAATGACATTTTGAAGCTAGCCGTACCGAAGTTAGGCTGTGGTCTAGATGGTTTAGATTGGAGGATTGTTAGGAACATGATAGAAATCCTCTTCCGTTTTACCGGTGTTGAAATTCTCGTTTGCAGCTTTAACCCTAACGGACATAAAGAAGAAGTCGAGCGGACCATCGACTGTCATTTCTTCAAAACTTCGAAATGCACCAAGGGTAATGCATGCAGATTTCGTCATCATGAACTGTTCCGGGACGAAACAGTCTTAATGAGGGGGCAATGTAATGTGCAGTGCCCGCCCTCGCCGCCACTGTTACCGCCTCTGTCTCCGTCGGTGTCGCCGCCGCTGTCGCAGGGACGAGCGAGCGTCTATTGTTAGCGATGACGCAACCGACTGGCCGGCGCCTGCTTAATTACGCGGTTGATGTAACCTATTGTGTTGTATCTAGAAATATTCCCGTGAGTTCTCGAATTTTCGGCTACGGTATATAAGCACCGTTGGCGAAGGCACTGGACAGTCTGATATAAATATTCGTTGCGTGTTGAACAGTTGGTGATATAAACAGATAGTAGACGAGTGGTGAATATAAATAAATACGGTTGTATAAATAAATAAGTGATCTATATATTGTTTAAATAAATAATCTTAGTGTTTAAGTAGTTTATAATATTCTTAATCTTAATTAGTGTTTAATATTTGTTTAATCGTAGTGTTCGTTATATTTGTCATCTTTTAATTATATTTAATTTATATTTATCATTATAATAAACTTTTATTTTCATTAATAACAATTGTCTAATATTTACACTTCACCCAAATAAATAAAAACGTTACATTATATATATATATATATATATATATATATATATATATATATATATAGGCTGTTATGTAAGTAATGTTCCATACGTTACCACTTAATTGGTAAGAGCCAACAAATTAGCTGACATCTGGTGGCAAAATAAAACATATAGGTCGTAGGGAAAACGTTGTGCTGTCATATAGGGTTATATGGTAAACAAGAGCCAAAAATGACCAGCAAAACGAAAAGATATTGTGTTATACCGCAGTGCAATAATTATGCAAGTAAAGACATATCCGTTCATTATTTCCCAAAAACTGAAATATTAAAAAATCAATGGAAAATCGATTTAAAAATGAAGAACGTCACCATCCAATAACGTTTATTCACAATAATTTTTGCCTAGAAATTTAATTCCATGTAAGTATTGATATAAACTTATGCTTCAATACATTATTAGATTGTTTTTACAGTCATTAGAAGAAAAAAATTGAAAAAATGCTATTCCATGCCAAAAATTACCGTTACCAGAACGTCTGGTACAGAGAATAAAAATAGAGAGGTTACTTGCCTGTAAGTAGTAGCGGTAGTAATTATTATTATTTAACATTAAAAATTATAACAACATTTATTTTATATTCTTTATAGGAAAGATAGAGAAGAAGAAACGATAAAATGCCAGAAATCGAGCCAGCAAGAGAAAGACGTGCGAAACATAATACATGTAGATGGTTTTTTTAATCAAACAAATACAATTTCCTCTTAATATTACAATTTATGGACAAAAATTAACTTATAATTAAGTAACTATAATGAATTTTAAATCTAATAGTTTGGTCTCTTCCACTTTTGTCCCTGTCCTGCTTTATAGCTACACACACATTTCCACACGATGTCATTTGTATTATTGTTATCACGATAGACTTAGGTGCCCCATTGTCTTCATATCCGTATAAAAGAATGTGTATATAACTAAAAATAAATAAGTTAACAAGCATGATAACCACAAATTTCTATATCATTTTACCTTTATACACTGCTTCTCCTTCGGTTATAGGCCGCACAGCACCTTTTAAATAAATATATACATCTATCATTGTAATAAACATTCTGAATTTAATCAAAAATAATAGAATATTTCCTAAAACAAAGCATCAAACTACAACGACTGCAAGTGTAAAATTCAACATTTTCCCTATAAGTCTGTCTGTAGTGCTGCCATCTCTTGGAAGTGGTTTTCCCGAATATATAAGGTTGCAATATATTGTAATCTGCAATAATTTCTTTTCTAATATGTTTAGTGCAAATATAAAAGCTTTTTAAAGTAGACCAATAAAAATAATTTATTTGAATAAAGAATAATTTAAAAATCACAGTAGTTTGAGTGAAAACAACACATGTAATTTTTGAAGGTTTGAAGTAAGAGCGGAATATGGATAAAACATTTTTTATTAATGATAAAAATAGTTATAACAAATGTTGAAAGTTTACACCATTTTGTTGAATACAAACTTGTAAGCGTCTCAACAACAAAGTTTTAATGGAACGTAGTAAATTCCATATTGTAAATGGTGCAGTTTCAACAAATAGGGGATTACAGCTTAATCGAATTAAGAGAAATTAATAAAAAATAGTAAAAGTATATGCGTAATAATAAATATTAATAAAGAAATAAAATGATATAATTGAAATACTTCGGAAATAAGGGGTTTTTTGTTTTAGCAGCTCGTCACTCATATGAAATCCATATATATTATTTTGATTGGCGACTCAAAGACCATCTATAAATATATAACGAATACCGAGTTAGGGGCGGAAGTAGAGAAATTCAAATAGCGGAGGCGTGGCTATCAGTCCATTAGTGTAATTCTTAGTCAGTTTTTATTTGAATATAAATATTTTGCATTAAACTGAATAATTTAAATACATTTCCAATTATAAATATGTCGACTTGTACAGTATAATAATATCCATTTATTTTTTATAAATATAATTTAGAAATAGCATATATTTCAAGAACATTTAGGTCCACGAGGAAAATAGTTTGATAAAATCATCTTTCTTAAAATGAAGGGAACATACTTTCGTATTATTTGTTATTTTCTTCCCTCTCCTAATAATATATTCCCATGCTTCCGTCTGTCCATTCGTTGTTCAACGCCTTGAGTTATTATTACAACAAAAATATCATCTAATTTAGGGAAACTATAAAATCCTAAACATCTGCCTATGTCTCTCCTTGAGTGACATCCAAAATCATAAAAATTTGTGCAAGATTTATATGCTTTTTTTCAAAATTTAATTAAATAGCCCATGTTGACACATGTAAAAGCAACCAAAGAGTACTCTTCCGAGAAAGTTCTGATATTCGCTGCTAGTTGTCGTGTCTCATCTTGTCAGTTCTCAATAGCCGGGCTGGGCAACTTTTCGCATTCCTAGGAGATTAATTACACTTTAGTTGTATTATACTGTACGAAATAAAAACTATTTTAAAATGCCGCTCTTTTAAAAGTACCGCCTGAGGTGGCCACTTCACTCCCACGTGCTGGCTCTTAAGGCTCCTTTCAAACAGTCAGAAACCATCTATGGTTTTGCAGGCGAGCAGGGGGAGTAAGTTCTGAAGAGGCTAGTGGTTGGGGCTAAATGTTCCCCACTCTTAAAAGTTTACATCTACCGAGGTCATTGCATGTGTTGGCCTTAGTAGACATCGGTACGAGGGATGGTGATGTCGCTCAGCGACGTATAATTATGTACATAAATATTGAACAATAAACTTTATGCAACACCGACTCATACAAGTTGTTATGGTTATTTAAAGAATAATTGTGAAGTCTCGGAGAAATTTTTATTTATTTTTGCTTTTTTAAAATAAATATAAAAAAGTAAGTTTACAAAATTATTTTATTCTTGAAAACATGAGAAAACAAATATAAAATCAAACAATTATGACTGGTTGCAGAAACGTTCATCAACGCTTTGTTTAATTAACGGATCATCAAAATGAACAAATGCAACGCGATTTTTAAACAGCAATGATTTCAATATTATAAGAGCAAGGACACTGATTCGAATTTGTTCATTTTGATGGTCCGTTAATAAAATAAAGAATTGATGACGTTTCTGCAACCGGGAATTAGGATAACAAATAATTATAAAAAATAATGATGCAATTTCATATATGCAAAACGGGAAGATAAATAAATAAAACTAGATAATTTGTAGGAGTTTGAAGACTAGCAAAAACTTTTATGCGGAATATTTTTTTGTAAAAAAATGCTTTACACATTTGTCCAGTCTAATTAAACATATTTTTGTATCATTATAAAAAGAGTATATAATTATTATTAAAGATTTAATTGAGCACTAACCTGACATTGATTTCATCTATACTCTATTTTTAAACTAGGAGGAGTAAATACGAAAGTCTGATTTACACTATAGAAAGTTACCAGAAAAAGTTACTAGATTTTTTCGCGCGAAATACAAAAATTCTGTACACATCAATACTGTATACTTTACATGGAACTTATTTTAAAATAAAACTGACATTATAAGCTCTTATTTTTCACGCCGTATATATAATTTGTAATCTAAATAAACACTATTACTTGATTTACATCTATATATTTGAATTGAACATAGTGATAAAATGCACATGCACACCTAGAATATAATACCAAAGGAACAAAATGCAAAGAAATATTACATTTAATTCGTTTAAAATTGAACATAAATTGAAACTGTATATTATAACATCAATAAGATAACATTTTTTATTTATTTACAAATTTATACAATAGAATACAATACCAAAGGAACAAAATACAAAAAAATATTACATTTAATTCGTTTAAAATTGAACATAAATTGAAACTGTAATAGTTATTTACGTTACAAGGCTGGGAAGTGAGTTATTACGGTACGAATGAGAAGTTTACGGACGAGGCGATGAAGGAAGAACGCGAAAAAGGAGGCAAATCTGGGCGACTACTTCTAAAATCTTATCCAAAATGGGCAATTCGTTCCTGTGGAGGAAATTCATGCACTATCCGCCGTACTGGGTTCTTTACATATTCGTTAAATATTGCAACTAGTTGAGGCCTTCCTCCATAATGGTTAGAAGATGTAACAAATCCTTTCTGCTTATATTCTTTAACTACCCGGTAAACAGTAGATTTTGCTACTCCTACAGAAAGAAAATCATCATTATTATGGCATTAAAATATATAATTTTATTTGATTTTCTTACCTAATGTACGAGAAATTTCGCCTACTATAGCTGCCATGTTTTTCAAACTTTTGAACATATTTAATATACTCTGCTTTTCGGCGACAGATAAATGCCCTATATCAAGACGTTTTCTTTTCTTTATAGGTGAAAATTCTGTACTTTTACCAGGCTTTTCATCCATGATTCAAAATAAATACGTTCAAATAAAATTCAAATATAAAGCAAAACTCGAATATGAAAAAACTAAATGAAAAAAAACACGAGTAAAACAACACTCGAATATAAAAAACTAAATGAAAAATCACGAGTAACAGAAAACGCGGTCCAAAACGAGCGCGCGTCCATGTGTGCGTGTGTGTGTGTGTGTGTGTGTGTGTGTGTGTGTGTGTGTGTGTGTGTGTGTGTGCGTGTGTGACGATTTTTCGTTCACGATAACTCTTATATCAAACTTTCAAAAATGTCTATTTTCCCTATTTAAGCCTTTTGAATTCAGATAGAGTTGATTAGATTTTGGGTAAAATTGGACAGCCGGAAGTAGTATTTTACATAACAGTTTTTAATGAAAAACTATATTAAAATATAAGGCTTTAAGACTTCTATATGAAGGTGAACAACATTTTAGATTTTGGCTAAAATTGATAAACCGTAAGTGATACTTTAGTCTTTAGTTGAAACTCTGAACAGATTTTCGTTAAAAATATATTATGATATAATCCAAAACTTTTCAACTTTTGTATGAAAGACTTCTCTGTGAAGGTGAACAACATTTAGATTTTGGCTAAAATTGATAAACCCGAAGTGATACTTTACTTAAAGCTCTGAACAGATTTTCATAAAAAAATATATCATGATAAACTTTTAAACTTTAGTTGAGACTTTTTGAATATGTTAGATTTTGGCTAAAATTGATAATCCAGAAGTGATACTTCAAAGCTTTGAATAAATTTTCGTAAAAAAATATACATATTATGATATATTCCAAAACTTTTCTAATTTGGTCTTTAAGACTTTTTATATGAAGGGGAACAATATATGAGATTTTAGCTAAAATTGGTAAACCGCAAGTGATACTTTATTTGAAGCTCTGAACAGATTTTTGTGGAATAACCGGAAATAGTACTATACCTACTTCAAGCCATAAACAAATTTTCTAGAAAAATATATTAAAATATGTTCCAAAACTTCTCAAATTTGGTATTTAAAACTCGTATATAATTTGAGACATCAACCGGAAGTGATATTTTATTAAAATCTGATTGCTACTTTAAACATGGAATTGGCGATAGGTCATGTGCTGGCCACAGATTTTTTTTGTTTTTTCTTTTTTGCGCGTCAAACTATACCAGTAAAAGGAATTTTGCAAATTCAACCACTGAGTAACGAGTACCCACATTGTTTTTATAGTATAGTTCTCATAATATTGCGTATCACGTTACCAACGCAAACGTGGAATAGAAAACTTTTGCATATTCTATCATAAATGCCCTACTATTAATTCTCGAAATAAATATAAAATTTGTCGTTACATTATTCATCTTTTGTAAGTTCAAAATTTTAAATATTTTTATTTGTTTGTTTATTTCCATGTATTTCATACAATATTATTTGCTATGATGCATCAGATACGATTAAATAATTTAATTCCTAAAATGAGTATTTTTCTATAAATTTTTTACACAATCTTAGAAAAAATAATACATAATTTTTATTTTAATATTAATGAATATAAATTAATTTTATATCAACTAGTGATTTACTTGTGGTTACATATTAACAATTTAAGCGTTCTGGTACTTTTTCGATAGAGATGATTTTTATGTGTGTTATATTCTAATTATAATATGTCAGAAAAATATTAAATTGGATATTGTTTAATAAAACATCTTTTCTGAAAATTTATGCATGAGTTTCTGGGTCTCCACGGGTACTTGAGGTCCCGGAGCTATTCAACACTAGCTTCTGTTGATTAACGTTCAAAGCTCAATTAAGAGAATGAATCTTTCATATGTCTAATCCTAGTGACATACCAACTAGCAATGTATGTTACATGAGATAGTTCAGGAAACAGTAATACGGTGAACTAGATAACCAGACCTTTATTGATCCTATATACGAGTAAAAATAACAGCTATCTTATATGTGCAATTGATGCCCGTGTTAGAATTAATGATAAACATCATAACCAAAATAAGCTTTAAATTGTTTTTATCAGTATACTTTCTTTTCATCTTTCTCTTTATAGTATAAAATAAAGTCCTTTCTGTTTGTTAGCGCTAATCTTGAGAACTACTGGGCGGATTTTGATGCGCTTTTCACGACTTTAAAGAGCATTTCGGGGTAGGTTCAGATGTTTAATGAATTAATCTATAATAAATAATAATAATAATAATAATACGCTTTATTTACCCAACAGCAGGTCAATTACAGGGTGAAATTAATAGAAACAATAATAAAAATAAATATTACAATATAACAAAACAAAAATCAAAGCCTAAAATTTTACTGGCAGATGAACATATATTAACAATATGCTCATTGAAGTTGAGATTTGAAGGGAATGTAACACCTAAATCTTTAATGGAACATTTACGTGTAAGAATGGTATCATTTACTGCATAATGATGAGAAAAGTTGTTCTTTTTGTGTGTGGACGTAACAATGTTGCATTTGTTGATATTTATAGGTAATTTATTCTCGCTACACCAGGGTACTAGTTTATCTATATTATTTTGTAGAAAAAGTACATCAGAAGCTGAGGTTATTCTTAGAAACAGTTTAATATCATTTGCGTAAGCCAAAACTGGGCAAGTAAAAGATATTAGCAACTCATTGATAAATGCGACAAATAATAATGGACGCAAATTGGATCCCTAGGGTACGCCGGAAGTGGAAATGAAATTAAAAGAGGAAAACCCAATATAGTAAACATAATAGCTTTGATGCGTGAGACATGATGCTAATAGTGTTACGAGAGTAGGAGGGGCACCGAAATAACTAATTTTAGTTAAGAATAAGCCATGATCTATGGAATCGAAAGCACGGGAGAAGTCACTATACATTACATCAACTTGCCCCGATCATCAATAACTTCAGAAACGTATTATGAAAAACATGCTAAATTGGTTACAGTTGACCGTCCATGCATATAGCCATGTTGATCATTTGATATTAGATATCTTATATTAATAAATAGGGCATTATAGATAACTTTTTCAAATTTTTTGAAAAATTATTTAAAATTGAAATGGGCCTATAGTTTACAATATTAGATTTGTCATCCTTTTTGTGAAGTGGAGTAATACGTGTTTGTTTCCATCGTTCTGGAAATCTAGAAGTTGTTATGGCTAAATTTATAATAATGGATAGAGGAGCAGCAAAACAGAATCGACAATCTTTAACCAAAAATGCAGGTACTT
Organism: Harpalus rubripes; assembly: GCA_963082715.1. Classification (NCBI taxonomy): domain Eukaryota; kingdom Metazoa; phylum Arthropoda; class Insecta; order Coleoptera; family Carabidae; genus Harpalus; species Harpalus rubripes. The sequence goes on from OY720448.1 coordinate 50,169,906, forward strand.
TGTCTTTACCACAAGTTGATTTATTAGGTAATTTAACCATTAGCATACCTAGTATAAAAGATGGGTTGTTATTATAAAATATGTCACTATCATTGGTAAAGGGAAAACTGGTATTGAAGTAATTAAACAAAGATGTAGCAAAAGCATTGATTATATGTTGTGGATTATTGTAAAAATCGTTGTTGTCAATAATACTCCAAGAAATACGAGAGGAGCCTTCTTTAGTAGTTATTTTCTAAAGGATATTTTATAGTTTTAACATTAGAAACAAGTTCACATTTAATTAATAAAGCTGGATGATATCGATTCTCAGGAACTAGAGGGAAATCAGACTTCGTTGTATTTAAAACTGCGAAATTAGAAGACGCTAGGTCTAGGATGGTGTTGTATGCATTGTTTACTACATTGTACTGTTGCAGATTTAAGACTTCACACATATTACGCAAAGATGAAGATTTTACATAACTAGAGGAGTTGTTACTAAAATCAGAAAGTATTATATTATTGTGAACTTTAAGCCGTCACACACACGTAGAATAATTATTTGAGGTCCAACCTAAATGTTTAAATCGTAGAAATGGGCTATAGGATCCAAGAGAAATTTATTTAAACAAAGAAAGAATTGTGAAAAATTCGTGGACCTCGCTGGGATTCGAACTCAGAGCCTCCCAACGAGGTCCATGAATTTTTCACAATTCTTCGTTTAAATAAATTTTTCCTGGACCCTATAGCCCATTTCTACGATTTAAAATCAGAAAGTTTAAATTCCCAATTAAAATAATATTTTCATTAAGCAACAGTTGAAGTGCACCTATAAAATTTCAAGTTCATTCGCATTCACATCAGGAGGTATATATAATGCACAGAGAATGAATGTGGAGTTACTAAAATAAAACTTGAACGAAAGTGACAACGCACACTATTTTTATTTTTACTTTACTCGATAGATATAGGTTAAATCTATCCCAACTTGCAAAGTTGTGTGCCATCACGCCGTACCTGTAGTTAACAAAAACTCCACAATAAGTATTTTATGTTAGTTTGCAGTGAAAAAAACGTAGTTAAATTTACTATAATTTATTTAAGTAATTTTATTTTATCTTATTCCATTTACAACCCCGCAACATAATTAAATCATAATTACAAAGTAGGTTGACATACACAAAAATATATGCCTTAACGGGATTCGACCTTAGAACCCCTATCCTGCTCATGTCTAAGAGTCGTTGTTTATTCAAACAGGTATCTATTTCTAATGTGATGAAAGGGTGTGCTGCTATTTGTCGTCTACAAGAGGTCGTTCCCAATACCGTACTATATAACATAGAGTAGTGAGTAAAAGCAAATTACTCATTACTCCAAGGTTTTGTATTGGAGCAAAATAGCAAAGTAGCCGATATCTGGCGCCAGAATACGTCTACCAATGTATTTCACCAAATGAAAACTGCATATTTAAATTTATTAAAAATAGTTTATTCGAATCAATTTCTTATCATTGTTCACCTGTGCCTTTCACATAAGTTACAAATATATCTTCATGTGAATTAGGTTAGCATCTAATCGTATGAATAGATAATTGGAAGTCACTCTAGGAATATTCCCGATTCAATTTAACAGCAACACACTTCATGGAAGCTAAGTTAGATACATATCATGTTTGACACATGTATCATAAGATAAATGCCATTTTGATATACCATATTTTTGTATTTTAATGTGGGTATCACACGTACGACTGCAGTAACATCAGGTGTTCGTAATTCTAATGCAACACGCAACGTCAATTATCACAAAAAGTACGCAGTTAAATTGAATATAGTAAATTATAAAAATGGCAAAAAATTTCTAATTAAATTGTGTAGCTAGATGCATTAATTATTTTCGTTTATATTTTTTCATGCCGGGCCTCAGTCAAACGAAGAATATTAATAGAAATATATTGTGAAAAGAACATGTCAGCCACCGGGACTTGAACCCAGAAGATTATCTCATCCTAGTCGATAAACTTAAGCAGTTTTTAACTCTCAGCAAAAGGATCTCTAAAGTGCCATGTATGTAGAGTTGATATAGCTGAAAACAGTATTTGTCGACTCTACAAATACGACGAAGAAACTTCGGAACACATTATGTGAATGTCTAGCTGTAGTCGGTAAATAAGTTTGGTAAATTGTATCCTGCAGTAGTAAGTAGATCCATTAAATTTCTGGACCTGCCTCCAAAAAACTGCTCCGCCATTAGAAATTATATACAGAGTGATCAACACCATATGATAGTCACGTGACCCTCAACTTTCCTTAATGACATCAACACTAGACTTCTAGGAAGAAAAGTTTAGTATCTATCTTCATAGGCTTACGAGTTTTTATTATAAAGAATTTTTTTGTAATTTTAATGTTCTTGAAATTGCAACTTTTATACGAATATACCCATTCATTCTTTTCGTTGCGTATTCCTGATCGAAAATACTCTTCGACAATAAACTTGTGTTCGTCCGTTAAATCTATTTCTGGTGATAACCTAAAAAACATACATTGATTAATCTATTAAAATTATATTTGTAACTCACCAAGCAATTAGCGAGATACACTAAGAGGAGTATTGAATAATTGTCAATAATGTAATTATGCAACGCAAGAAATATAGATGGTAAAATGAAACAAGGAACGTAACATATATTGGAGAAAATATTTGACAGATTGACAGAACAATACACGCCTATGAATTACACGCAACTGTTAATACTTGTTTCCGCGGAATAAAATATTGAGAACTATTCACGTCACGTGACTATGAGATGGTTTTTATCACTCTAGACATACATACCTACTTTTTCTTACTATTTCCGAGGGGGACAGTATTGTAGCTATTTGACAGTTGGCCTTTGGAATAGGAATAATAAAAAGAAAGTAAAAATTTTAGTTGACATAGCAATGAGTTGTTATTTAGTTGTTTATAGAAAATAAAGACAGTGATCAAATTTATTGGGTTTAATCATACTTGTACTTTCGTTTTACATTATAACTAATATACATATTTCTACACATTCATATACATGCATCCATACATATTGCATAAATAATTTGTGTCTTCTTTTTCTTTAAATTGTAATTAAAATATTCTGAATGAAATAAAATGTATCGTACAGAATTTTGTAAATTCATATTTAATCCGTGTGTACATTTTAAAAAGCTTCAGATTTAAAATCAGCCTCTTCTACTAGTTATCAAAAAAAAAAAAATGTAATTTAGGTGTAAAACCAGTTGCACAAAAATTGTCTGGCTATGTCAGATGAAAAGTTATCCAAAATATGTTACGTTGCAAATACTTGTACACGCGTGTTATTCCCTTAAACTAAAAATAGAATTTATTCTAAAAAAATCATAAATAGTCTGTGCCTTGATGCCCTTCGGAAATATATTTAATAGATTACTATAAATACATAATTTTAACCGCTCATACTGAGATTCTGAAAAAAATTACAATAAAATTACCTTGTATCAAAGTAATTTTAAATAAGTATTAATCAATGATTCAAATATATTTACAAAATAAATATTACTGTAATTTTTTACCTTTATTTTGATATGCAGAATGTCTCTATCCCCAATAATAATTCCTTTGTAGGAGACTAAAGACCATTGTTGCGGTGTATTTTATATGTAGAAAACATGCAAAGTTCATTAGACTAGTAGGCGTAAATGTCAATTTGCAGTATTTTATTTTTGCGAATAACATTCAACTATGAAATATTATTACTGCACCAAAAGAGTACAAGCCAAAATACAATATTATTTCATTCTACAAAGTTATGTTCATAAAAAACTGCAAAATTTTAAATTTTGTCTCTATCTAGTAATCTATGCATTTTTTCAATATAGGAGAACTTTTATTAACCGCCCTCGTATCTGTTAAAGTTCTCAAAATCTCTATGCGTGGCAATGCCTCTGTGATCTGTGACAAATTTCAGTATTTTAAAAATTTATGTTATTTAAATAAATATAAATATATCATCACGGCTTATTACTCATTGCTGGGTGTGCCCGTCTGCTTTGTACAAAGGTATCTAGGGGTGTACTCGAGGGCACATTGGTGCTCTAGCGTGTACCCTCTGCTTTTTTAAATGTTTGAGACAAAAGTTATAAATATTAAATTAAATAATGAAAATTTTATTCAAAATTAAAATAATTTTTTTAAAAATCATATTAAAATTATCTTCGTGTTTATGAAATGTACTTTAGATTTAGATTTTTATTTATACCTTCTGCTAATTTTACTACAGCACTGAAGCTATCGGTAATTAATTATAATGACATATTCGTATCGTGCGGACGTTTACCAGGTTTCACCTCACTTTTGTGCCATTTAAAATTCTAAATAATTTTGGCGTCGATCAAGATCGAATCCGAGTTTCCAGAAACTCAAGCCCCGGCCATAATTAGAAATATTATAATAAAAATTAAGGTATATTCATTAATAAGTACCAAACTATGACGTATTTTATTTTATAACACTCAAGTAATTTTGACAATATTGTCAACATGTTGTACGCGAACTATATTCGCAAATGCACTTACAAAATTTACAACTTGTGGCGAATTGTTTGGCTTGAATTGCGAATAAATTCGTAAAAATATACAACAGGCAGCAGACCAGTAAAAGATTTATTATCTGTTGTGTTGAATTAGCTTTGGTATCTTATTTGGCGCTCTGCCAAGTCAGGCTTTCAGCCTGAGGTTAAGTCAATGAATTTTTCATTTAATTTCTAATTTATATTATAATCGAGTGTGCTCTCAAGTTTTTTTTAGGACACAAGGCACAATTGTTATTTAGAATTAAGAGGTTAATATTGCGATGTACTTTTCATTTTAATTAACCTCTGCCATTTTTTTTTTTTGGTTTCATGGAATTTGTGATTATAAGTTCGTTACTTCGAAAAGGTTTGGGTTAAAAATGTGCGTTACGGTTACATGTATATGCCGGGTACACATAGTACTTATATATTCAGTACAATCAATTGCTCTTTGCTTCCGTCAGTTCTTTTTCTTTTATGTTTTAACTGTAACAAGTTCAGTTGTTCGTAATTGAATATTATAAAGTGTGAGGCCACTTTTACATGTACGGTAATATAATAATAATATTAAGTGAAAATGAAAATTATACATACTATAGGTATACAGGGTGTTAATACTAAGTTGTAACACCCGAAAACGGCAGTTAGAACTCATTGAAACAAACAACTTTTCTTAGTTCAATTTTTTGATTTAGAATTCCAGTTCATAATTATTGGCGTCCTTTTGTTTTTCGAAAAATCGTTATTACTCCCTTATTTTAAGGAAAATTTAAAAAATACAAAAACTTTTACATTTGCTTTCGGTTCTCTAAAACATTTGTATTTACAATTATTTACCATTTTATCAAATAACAAAATGGTGGCCGATCAAGAATTTCAAAACAAGATATTCTGAAAACCACTCGATCGATTTTTGAAAATAAAACATTTGTAAAATCCTTAAACTATGTACTATAACATTTGTTTGAAACATTTTTTTCGATCTGCCGAAAAGAAGTTTTTATTCAAATTGAATTACAAGATCAATTTTAGCAAACTGCAACAATCATTTAAAACAAAGCAGGCTTGCTGTATATGTATACGTATTTCGAAAACAACGTTCTCTCATTTTCAGTAGATTTTTTTATGCGAACTCGTATTACAATAATATTATTTCAGCACTGCAGGCCTAGTAGGCCCATGGCTTGTTAAGCTATTGTTCTCCATTCGTTGCGGTTCTTAGCCTTTTATTCCCAGTCACGAATGTTTATAAGTTCAAAGTCTTTTTTGCACAGCATCACTCCATTATCCTTTCGGTTTACCTTTTCTTTTCTTTGTTGTTATTCCACTTTTATACACTAAATTCACTGGCATGTCTTCTGTCAACCTACTTATATGTCCTAACCCTAACCACCTTAGCCTTTGCCCTCTAATCACTATTACAATATTTGGTTTACCGCATAGTTCCATGAGTTCAGCGTTTATTCTGCGCACTATAAAGTCACCATACTTTTTCCACAGTATATTGTTCGTAGCACTTTTCTTTCCCACACCTCCAAACGTTTTTGGTTGCCTTTGTTCATCATCCATAGCAAAGCACTGTTGGTCTTATTATTGTTTTATATATTTTTATTTTTGCGCTGCTTGTAATTATACACACATTGCTGGGTGTGCCAATCGGATTTGTTTACAGATATCGGTAATGATGATGACATTTGTGCCGTGCGTAATTATATTTAATAAATATTTTGTACATTGCTCCTACGCATCATGTTTACTATGACAGAGATCCTAACTGCCCCTTTCTTAGAGAGCAGTCATGATTACTCAACATGTAAACCATGCCAGAGATCTTAGTAACTCTGCACTCTGTTGTTGTTACTGAATAACATACTGTTACTATTACTACTGATTTAATAAAATAGTTGTTCCTACAACCGTGCGTAAAAGTAAATAGGCTAGGCAACATTAAAATTCGATTAATTTACCTGTCAAGTAAATAGTTAGGAAGTAAATAATAATGAAAAAAAAAAATACCTGATCTTTTAAAAATTAAATCTCTCCTTGTATTATTTTCTATAACAAAAATTTTATAATTACCCCTTAACCTTAAAATTAATTTTAATAAAAACTAAATACGTATTTCGAGAACTAAGTTCTCTTCATCAGTAGTACAAGGGATAGTTAACAGAGAAGTCTAGATTACTCATCATGTCAACCATGCCAGAGGTCCTAACATCTCTGAAAAGCAAGGGGCAGAACTGGGATTATATAGGGACAGGAGTCACGGGTGAATGATTACCTATAAACTAATATAAATTTCGTCCAATAATAATGAGTCATTAAATTTTAAATCGTTCAATAAAATTTAACTTTGTTTTAAATCGAAAAGTTTTGAGTTTGGTATGGAACCGAGAACTGCGTTCATCAAATTATTTTTATATTTATTTATTATTAAACTCTCGTATGCATCTAAATATCTATCATTATTAATATGTTTTAAAAGTTTAATATTAGAATTGTTAACTTTGTGATTATCTATCTTACACGCAAGTTAATAAAAATCCATTACCTAAAATGCTCAGAGAATATAAAAACACCCTTAAAAACTGACCAAATTTAATCACTAAATATATAAATTTTAAACTTAACGTTTCAAACCCAGTAATTCGAAAAAAGGACTCTCTTCCATAAATTCATAAACTCGGTAATTTAAGACCTATAGATTCTGGAATAAAATCACAAACTTATTTGCTTTCAAAGTGGTTAGTCATTAAATGAGCCTTTTTGTTTACCTTTGAAAAGTCATATTAGATGTGCCTTTTTTCATTATTGTAGTTACTAATGCTTATAATAGCATTATCTGCTGTGAGCAGTAGTGGAGTCAAAAACCGTCGAAAATTGTAACCGGTTAACCGTCACAACAAACCGGCTAACTGCAGTTAATCGGATATTCGCGATTAATCGGCTAACCGCGATTAACTGGCTAACCGCTTATAAATAGATAACAGGATAACTGCTAGGTAACGGTTAATCGCAATTAACCGGCTAACCGCTAGGAATCTTTTAATTGCCTAACAGATTAATCGCCAGAAATAATAATAATAATAATAATAATAATAATAAAATAATAAACTTACTCTTATTTCTTATACGTATACTTCCCTTTCAGTTTGTGTTACATTACTGGGTTGTAATAGACAATATTGAAATAAAGGACAGATACAATTAAATACGAATACAAGTTAACAGATTTATTATTTTATTTATTTTTAATATGTAGAAATTTTGAATTGAACAACGACAAAAAAATAGTGTGACAAATAAAAGACGTGGCATACATATTTTTGAATTTAAAATTAAGAAAGTATTAAGGTGCATTCACAAATGAAAATTAGGTTTAAATTTATGGTTTATACTTTAGATTTAAAGACTTTGGCCGCATATTATGTAATGACTCCATTCACACTTTAGAATTTAGGGTCTCTAAATCCAAATCATAGAGCTAAACATTGCAAGGTCCAAACTTTAGGTTTATGATTTGGTTTGACGTCGCAAACTTCACCATTGAGAACGAGTCTGAAATGATGTAGATATATACACCCATCTTTATTTAGTATCCACTTGCAGGATTTGGCTTTTTAAACAAATGCGAGCAGAACATGGTGACTGTCATAACTTAATTGCTGAAATATAGCCAGTAATGCCAAGCGAATGACTGTTTCACGCGCAGGTGTCTTGTTGAGTACTGCCCTACCGATATTTTAATCTAGTTTTTGAAGCAGCATTTACATAGAAGTCTGTACATATCAAAACAAATTTTCAGGTAATTTAAACTTACATAATGACTTACTTAAACCTAAACAAAAACCATAAACCAAATCTTTATTTGTGAATGCACCTTTAGAAGTAATAATTTTTTTCTAAAGTAGTTAAGTAAAACTATTATAATTATTGAGTTTTGTGCATCAAATAATCCATACAAGAAATATCTCAAACGTAAAGACAAAATATACCAACGTCGAATTTCATTTTCACTAATTCATGGGTAATTGACGAATAACGCTTAATCAGTTTTTGGATAGTAGCCTGTTAACCAGTTTTCGACTATTCGCGATTAACCGGTTTTGTAGCTAACCGTGGTTAACTGAACTAACCGGTTTTTAGTTTTCAAAAACAGCATAAACCGCTTAACGTGTTAACCGAATACTTTTAACAGCACTGTGAGCAGTGTACTAGTAGTCATGATTGGCTACATATCAATAAGAATAATATGTATTTGTAAATTAACAGGCGTAGACAATAGTTATTTATGCAACAATTATGTAAAGTAGTACTTTTTTGGTTGAGTGCGATGTGCAGAAATTGTAGCACGAGATAAAAAATACTATTTTACACACGTGTTGCATACATTTTTCCTACAATCGAAATGTTAGTGATGTGTCTCATAATACCGAGTGTACACGCATCCAACATCTTCAAATACAGTTAGTGCTCTTTCTCATAAAACTGCATGTAACTTAAACACTTGGAAGAATCTCATATACTCGTAGAAGTGGATTAGTCTTCTATAACTGTACATTTAATATTAATATAAAAAATTAGGTTATGTGAGAGCTTATGTCAAAAAAGTATTAACGTTAACTTAGATTAGTTCTCAATCTGTTAAAAAATAATTACACTTGCTTAATTTACAGTGTACATTAATATTTTCTAATAAATTAATGTTATATAAGCAGTAGTAACTTCACTAATGAAAAAAAAAAACAAAGGCACATCAAATATGACCTTTCAAAGGTAAACAAATAGGCTCATTTAATCGAAATCGTAACACTTATAGTTTTCGAAAAAGCAGAGGTAAACTGCGCATAGAAACTCATTTTTCACTGCCTTATATCTCGGAAACTATCATAGATTAAACTTAGTACTGGGATAGATTTAACCTTCAAAAGGTCGAGTATTTTACCTTCAGTCACCTTTAGGTAAGGAAGGTATTGTCTTTGGTCAAAAAAATCGATGTTGAGTTTTTAATCAATAAGCACGTTTTAGGGTCTCTAGAATACGATTTTCCTATTTTTACGATGATATGTATGTATGTATGTATGTATGTATGTATGTATGTATGTATGTATGTATGTATGTATGTATGTATGTATGTATGTATGTATGTATGTATGTATGTATGTATGTATGTATGTATGTATGTATGTATGTATGTATGTATGTATGTATGTATGTATGTATGTATGTATGTATGTATGTATGTATGTATGTATGTATGTATGTATGTATGTATGTATGTATGTATGTATGTATGTATGTATGTATGTATGTATGTATGTATGTATGTATGTATGTATGTATGTATGTATGTATGTATGTATGTATGTATGTATGTATGTATGTATGTATGTATGTATGTATGTATGTATGTATGTATGTATGTATGTATGTATGTATGTATGTATGTATGTATGTATGTATGTATGTATGTATGTATGTATGTATGTATGTATGTATGTATGTATGTATGTATGTATGTATGTATGTATGTATGTATGTATGTATGTATGTATGTATGTATGTATGTATGTATGTATGTATGTATGTATGTATGTATGTATGTATGTATGTATGTATGTATGTATGTATGTATGTATGTATGTATGTATGTATGTATGTATGTATGTATGTATGTATGTATGTATGTATGTATGTATGTATGTATGTATGTATGTATGTATGTATGTATGTATGTATGTATGTATGTATGTATGTATGTATGTATGTATGTATGTATGTATGTATGTATGTATGTATGTATGTATGTATGTATGTATGTATGTATGTATGTATGTATGTATGTATGTATGTATGTATGTATGTATGTATGTATGTATGTATGTATGTATGTATGTATGTATGTATGTATGTATGTATGTATGTATGTATGTATGTATGTATGTATGTATGTATGTATGTATGTATGTATGTATGTATGTATGTATGTATGTATGTATGTATGTATGTATGTATGTATGTATGTATGTATGTATGTATGTATGTATGTATGTATGTATGTATGTATGTATGTATGTATGTATGTATGTATGTATGTATGTATGTATGTATGTATGTATGTATGTATGTATGTATGTATGTATGTATGTATGTATGTATGTATGTATGTATGTATGTATGTATGTATGTATGTATGTATGTATGTATGTATGTATGTATGTATGTATGTATGTATGTATGTATGTATGTATGTATGTATGTATGTATGTATGTATGTATGTATGTATGTATGTATGTATGTATGTATGTATGTATGTATGTATGTATGTATGTATGTATGTATGTATGTATGTATGTATGTATGTATGTATGTATGTATGTATGTATGTATGTATGTATGTATGTATGTATGTATGTATGTATGTATGTATGTATGTATGTATGTATGTATGTATGTATGTATGTATGTATGTATGTATGTATGTATGTATGTATGTATGTATGTATGTATGTATGTATGTATGTATGTATGTATGTATGTATGTATGTATGTATGTATGTATGTATGTATGTATGTATGTATGTATGTATGTATGTATGTATGTATGTATGTATGTATGTATGTATGTATGTATGTATGTATGTATGTATGTATGTATGTATGTATGTATGTATGTATGTATGTATGTATGTATGTATGTATGTATGTATGTATGTATGTATGTATGTATGTATGTATGTATGTATGTATGTATGTATGTATGTATGTATGTATGTATGTATGTATGTATGTATGTATGTATGTATGTATGTATGTATGTATGTATGTATGTATGTATGTATGTATGTATGTATGTATGTATGTATGTATGTATGTATGTATGTATGTATGTATGTATGTATGTATGTATGTATGTATGTATGTATGTATGTATGTATGTATGTATGTATGTATGTATGTATGTATGTATGTATGTATGTATGTATGTATGTATGTATGTATGTATGTATGTATGTATGTATGTATGTATGTATGTATGTATGTATGTATGTATGTATGTATGTATGTATGTATGTATGTATGTATGTATGTATGTATGTATGTATGTATGTATGTATGTATGTATGTATGTATGTATGTATGTATGTATGTATGTATGTATGTATGTATGTATGTATGTATGTATGTATGTATGTATGTATGTATGTATGTATGTATGTATGTATGTATGTATGTATGTATGTATGTATGTATGTATGTATGTATGTATGTATGTATGTATGTATGTATGTATGTATGTATGTATGTATGTATGTATGTATGTATGTATGTATGTATGTATGTATGTATGTATGTATGTATGTATGTATGTATGTATGTATGTATGTATGTATGTATGTATGTATGTATGTATGTATGTATGTATGTATGTATGTATGTATGTATGTATGTATGTATGTATGTATGTATGTATGTATGTATGTATGTATGTATGTATGTATGTATGTATGTATGTATGTATGTATGTATGTATGTATGTATGTATGTATGTATGTATGTATGTATGTATGTATGTATGTATGTATGTATGTATGTATGTATGTATGTATGTATGTATGTATGTATGTATGTATGTATGTATGTATGTATGTATGTATGTATGTATGTATGTATGTATGTATGTATGTATGTATGTATGTATGTATGTATGTATGTATGTATGTATGTATGTATGTATGTATGTATGTATGTATGTATGTATGTATGTATGTATGTATGTATGTATGTATGTATGTATGTATGTATGTATGTATGTATGTATGTATGTATGTATGTATGTATGTATGTATGTATGTATGTATGTATGTATGTATGTATGTATGTATGTATGTATGTATGTATGTATGTATGTATGTATGTATGTATGTATGTATGTATGTATGTATGTATGTATGTATGTATGTATGTATGTATGTATGTATGTATGTATGTATGTATGTATGTATGTATGTATGTATGTATGTATGTATGTATGTATGTATGTATGTATGTATGTATGTATGTATGTATGTATGTATGTATGTATGTATGTATGTATGTATGTATGTATGTATGTATGTATGTATGTATGTATGTATGTATGTATGTATGTATGTATGTATGTATGTATGTATGTATGTATGTATGTATGTATGTATGTATGTATGTATGTATGTATGTATGTATGTATGTATGTATGTATGTATGTATGTATGTATGTATGTATGTATGTATGTATGTATGTATGTATGTATGTATGTATGTATGTATGTATGTATGTATGTATGTATGTATGTATGTATGTATGTATGTATGTATGTATGTATGTATGTATGTATGTATGTATGTATGTATGTATGTATGTATGTATGTATGTATGTATGTATGTATGTATGTATGTATGTATGTATGTATGTATGTATGTATGTATGTATGTATGTATGTATGTATGTATGTATGTATGTATGTATGTATGTATGTATGTATGTATGTATGTATGTATGTATGTATGTATGTATGTATGTATGTATGTATGTATGTATGTATGTATGTATGTATGTATGTATGTATGTATGTATGTATGTATGTATGTATGTATGTATGTATGTATGTATGTATGTATGTATGTATGTATGTATGTATGTATGTATGTATGTATGTATGTATGTATGTATGTATGTATGTATGTATGTATGTATGTATGTATGTATGTATGTATGTATGTATGTATGTATGTATGTATGTATGTATGTATGTATGTATGTATGTATGTATGTATGTATGTACGTATGTACGTATGTACGTATGTACGTATGTACGTATGTACGTATGTACGTATGTACGTATGTACGTATGTACGTATGTACGTATGTACGTATGTACGTATGTACGTATGTACGTATGTACGTATGTACGTATGTACGTATGTACGTATGTACGTATGTACGTATGTACGTATGTACGTATGTACGTATGTACGTATGTACGTATGTACGTATGTACGTATGTACGTATGTACGTATGTACGTATGTACGTATGTACGTATGTACGTATGTACGTATGTACGTATGTACGTATGTACGTATGTACGTATGTACGTATGTACGTATGTACGTATGTACGTATGTACGTATGTACGTATGTACGTATGTACGTATGTACGTATGTACGTATGTACGTATGTACGTATGTACGTATGTACGTATGTACGTATGTACGTATGTACGTATGTACGTATGTACGTATGTACGTATGTACGTATGTACGTATGTACGTATGTACGTATGTACGTATGTACGTATGTACGTATGTACGTATGTACGTATGTACGTATGTACGTATGTACGTATGTACGTATGTACGTATGTACGTATGTTCGTATGTATGTATGTATGTATGTACGTATGTACGTA
>OY720448.1:50188929-50371429 GCA_963082715.1 Harpalus rubripes
TGTGCAGATCCGCCACAAGGACGATGAAACACAGTGCCTCAACTGTCCAGAAGGCACAGTACCCGATGAAACACACGTGTACTGTCGAGACATCCCCGAGGTGTTCTTGCAGCCGGATAGTGGCTGGGCTATCGGAGCCATGGCTCTCTCTTCTACCGGCATCCTCATTACTATCTCCGTTGTCGGCGTCTTCATCAGGTATTACCATTATTTATTAAACTTCATTTTAAAAGGTATTTAAAACATTATATGAATGAGATAGCTACATAATAGATATTTTAGTAACATTTGTGGGAAATTAGTGATTCTGAAACGAATGTAAGTTTTCGAAACGAACGTAGCGAGTATCTGGAACATGTTTTCCGCATAGAGCTAGTGCGTCATTTTCTTCTATACGACGAAGTTTATTGCTGACTTGCCTCATGAGTCGTTGGCAGAAGTTCATTTCACGTGCTTTTGGATACATGCTGCACCTTAATTGTTTTCATTTTGGGGATCCTACACATTATCGTACACCTTTCTTGTGTAAAAAACCCAGGTTTGTTTAAATATTACGTTTTAACAAAATTATTTGCAATTTATGTCAATTTAATGTTATTAACCTTTTTGGCTATGCGCGAGGGTATTGCACTTGTCATTGAGTAAATTATTGCACTTTTGCATTTTACTTATATAAATAGAATCATAAGTTATAATTAGAAGGCCAGTCAATAGTCAGTCATTCAGATACCGATTACAATTCAATGCAATTTAACCCAGCTGAAGATGAGACCGTAGACCTTCAGGGGTAGTCTACCCTAGGTATGTGATATACATTGCTAAGTATCATTCGTTTATATTAGAATATCAAATAAATATATTTGAATTTATTTTTCTTTATTATTTAACTTGTTTTTGTTAACAAATATTATATTTAGTGTTGTTTACTTTACTATTTTATAACCTATGACCGCAAATCGAATCCACCATGGAGCGATTTGTTATACTTTTAAGTACTGCTAAAAATGGCTCAATGTGCATAAGTACGTTAGGAGGATAATTTTCGTGGGGTACAAATGGAATGTTTTTGCCCCCAAGCACTGCTTTGTTTTCGGGCATAGTGTTGTGAAGCTGAGTCAGGCCAAAACTTAATCTCTTTGTTTACTAGATGAAAATTGATGAAATCTAGTTAATTCGGCTGGAAATTTTATGTATAAACCTCAAACACGTCCAACGAACTGTCACGAGACGCCTACTTCCAAAATTGCACCACACACCATTATTTTATCTGAAAACTTTGTCTTCCTTTTGAATTTTATATTGAAAGTTGTCTGGAATTACTTACTCCTATTCTTACACAACAATGTGTAGGAATAGAAGCCTCAAAACGAAAACAATTAAGGAGACGTGAATAAACTTTGTATTTTGCCAAAGACTCATGGGGCAAGTTAGAACTAAACTTCGTGGTATAGAAGAAAATGGGCAAAGAGTTCTATATAAGACATGAATGTGAAAGTTTAAACTATGTTAACACTAACACATTAACGACTATGTGCACCATATTGATGCACACTCTGCTTTCTGCAGAGACCGCGTGATCCTATTTGGGCACAGTGAATATTAATATGTCTGAAGTCATGGGGGTCTAACAAGGACGCAGCTACAGTGTATTTAAATACGGCGATTTAGTAGGTCTGGTCCCTGGGAAATATTATTAAACTTCCGTTTGCCAAAATTCAACGAAAAGCTACCCTGGTTCAGGAGAAAAGTTTTAAAATTTAGGACCGGTCTGTTAATTAAATTAAACTACAGTATCGTCCATTCAAATTTTGTCGTGCAACATTTTACTTGCTATCAGGCAACGGTAAGTAGGATGTACTTTTAAGTAGAAGTATGACTCAATACATTAGTACTTATAAATTGTATTTTTATGTATACATCTATTTAACATGTTTTAAGGCTGTCATTTTTAAGCATAATTTTAATTAAATTCTTTAAATATAATTATATTTTCTAAGTATAATATCAGTGCTATGATTGAGCTTTAATATACATTTTCATTGTCTCATATACTCGTATCATCCACACAATTTGACTATTTTATAGATACCGTGTGTACACTTTTTTTCTGAACATAACAAAAGCATAATGTTTTGTTTGATTTTTGAAAGTCGATCGATTTATGGTATACGAGTAAAGTCCGTTGGATTTTTGAAACTCAGTACAAGAAAAAATTGTATAACATATCTTTTTGGAATTAAATATGTAAGTGTGTGAAACGATACCCTCGATTAATTTGTTTCTACGCCGTATTGAACGCTCGTGAGCACTGAGATGAATAACTATGGCTGATTCGGTAAAGTAGAAATTTTTGTACATTTGCCAGTCTTTATATCTTCGATAACACTCATACTTTGTTTCAAATCACAAACCGAGAAGTAAGAAGAAGTCGTGTGGCAATAATTTTAAAGTTATTAACGAACGTATAAAGATATTTTATTTGTACGAGTTGAAATAATAATATATTGCAAGAATGACGTTTCTTGGTAAGAGTAACGATAGAATGAAAAATAAATAACAATTTTTTTTAATCAACATTATACTCCTATTACCTACATATTATTTAGTTCAGCGTGATCCACTATTATTCGGTATAGTAAAGCGCATGTTTTATAAAAAGTTTTTTATAATATTTTTGAATGTTTTTTATTCATATTTGTTTACTTTTTCGGGTAGTTTATTATACAGATTTAAATTCAATGTACATTTCATGGACTTTTGTAGCCTGTAAGCAAGTTTACACAATGAGTTTGCAGATCTAGTATTATGATAGTGGCAATCTCAATTTTAAATGAAATTTAATTTGGATGTATTTCAAGAAGTGAAAATACCCTAATCTTTAAAGCCTTGTTTAATGTATACATGCTGTAAATCGAAAAGTGGAATATAGGCGTTTAACATGGGAAATCAATTTATTTTATGAAAACATTACCTAATTATTGTAACGCAGAGCGCCCCCTAACGCCGCTGCCGTCTATTTTTAGCGACGACGCAATTACTGCGGGCAACTTGACGAAGTAAACAGATCTGTTCAGACTTGTTTAATTATTTGGGTGACGTGATCTATTGTATTTGATATTTTATCTGGAATATTGTTCTAGTTATTTCTCGAGAACAAACACCGGAGCATATAAGCCCTGTTAGCGAAGGCATTGGACAGTCAGATATAAAGAAGCGTAGTGAAGTGAACAGTTGGTGAAACAAACAAGCAGTTGACGAGAAGTAAACATATACGAATGTAGCTATATAAATAATTTGTGACATAAATAGTATAAATAAATAATCAGTAATATCGTGGAAATAAATGGTCATGTTAAATGTTTAAATAAATAAATAATCTTAGTGTTTAAGTAATTAATTATATTCTTAGTTTTAAATTATTATTTAATATTTGGTTAATCTAGTTATCGTAATTTTTAATTTTTATTATCTTATTCATATTTTATCATTAAATAAATCTTAATTATAATTAACAATAATTCTTTGTTTTTACACTTCACCTAAATAAATAAATTATCTTTTACAAAAAATACTTCAAATAAAATTTATAGAGATTTCAATTCTGCATTGAAATTATGTAAAACGGTTATTTTTAGCTCTTCATACAAAGGTAAAAATTAATTATAAAGTTGCAGTTTTTGAGCTTTTTGTCTAGGCAGCCATGGATTTATAACAAAAAATGCGTTGTTTTTAACTGTCAGTTAAAACTAAAACAATTTACCTTTTTGTGTTTTGTGTTAATTTACTACTGTAATATAAATTTAGTTCTAATTGATAGTTAAAACAACACATTTGTTTATTTTTTATCATAAATCCATAGCTGCCTAGACAAAAAGCATATAAAACTGTAACTTAATTAATTTTTACGTTTATATGTAGAGCTAAAATAATTGTTTCTCATGATTTGGATGCAGTATTTAAATCTCTTTTTTATATTTTGCGTTCATAATGAAGTCATTACGATACGCAATTTTTTGTTTTAGACGGTTGGTACTAGATGACGTTTCTTTAACCCATTTTTACCTAATTTTTTTTGTTAATTGACAATTCATTTTAATAATATACTGTCGAAATTGTTATTATTATTTTTTATTTAGGGAAGATTATTTACACGAAAATGTACAAATGATTACAAATATAATCACAAATTGAGTAAGTAAATATTATTGTAGAAGGCGCAAAATATAAAAAATAGTATAAAGAACTAATTTTATAAGACTTTCTTTCGCACTTGTCAATTAGAAATTTTGACGCGTGCGAAAAAAACATGTCTTATAAAACACGTTCTTTAATATACTATTATTTGAAGTATTTTTGCATAAAATAATTAGATAACGTTTGCGTAAAGAAAAATTGATTTCCCATGTTAAACGCCTATGTTTCACTTTTTGATTTACACCCTGTACCTACAATGATCCCTATATAATAGGCGATGCCTTCGTTGTAATTTGTAATATCAAGATGAAAAGTATGTTTTGTCTTTTTACTTTATTGTAACGTTTTATTTATTTGGGTGAAGTGTAAAAGTCAAAGAATTTTTATAATTAAAATTGATGTTTATTAAAATAATAAATAAATATTAAAAAATAATAACAATGACGATTACTATAGTTAAACAAATATTAAATACTAGTTTAAGATTAAGAGTACTATTAAATACTTAAACACTAAGATTATTTAAAAAGTACTGATTGGACTTGCATTGTCTTTATTAAATATATTTTAAAATATATTTAATAAAGACAATGCAAGTCCAACCAATTCTTTTTCATAGCATTGTCGACAACCTTTAAACACTAAGATTATTTATTTAAACAATATTTATTTCACTTATTTATTTATATAACTCGTCGACCATTTGTTTATATCAGACTGTCGAATGCCTTTCCTGACGGGGTTTATATCCTTCGGAGACGTTGTTCTCGAATACACTCGAATATTTACGCGATAAAAACATCGAATACAATAGATCACGTCACCGAAATAATTAAACGGGTTAGAACAAGTTTATTTAATCAGTCAGGTTACTCGCGCGATTATGTCATCGCTAAACTTCGACGCCGGCGTAGCGCAGAAACATAGCATATAAAATAGTTACAAACTGTACGAGAAAATATACTTTATAAACCACCAAAAGTACGTACTTGGAACCGTTTCCTTTTAGTTCATTTCTTTGTATACTCAGTTATCGTGGAAGTATTTTCAATAAAGTAGGGTAGACATCAAACTGTGCCGAGACAGTCATGTACGTGAAGAAAGCAGCGCGTCTATGATTAATGTAACCAGCGCCATCTGGCAATAGGCGAGGTAGATACATTAGGTTGTATTCAATATTACAGATTGAAGTACTGAAAATCTATTCATTCCATTTTATCACTTGTGAGATTGTGCATTCTGAACATTACGTCATTGGTGGTGGAGATAGTTTTGTCACTTGTGGGATTTAGGAACTATACAATTATCACTTGTAGCATTGCTACGTTTTAGCACTTATGGGATTATGCATTCTGAACACTACGTTATTGGTGGTGGGGGTAACTTTATCTCTTGTGGGATTTGGGAACTCTGACATTAGTGAGGCGTAGGATTTGTGAACTGTAGGATTGTCACGTGTGGCATTCTTCGCTTTAGTATGAGTGTATTGGAAAACGATTGTGAATGTGTTAGTATACGTGGTACAGTTCAAAAAAAAAACTTTTCTATGGCAAAATAAAGAAAATTAATTTATTATAGTGTTTGATTATAGCTTTCAACTATTTTTATACAATATAATGCTAAAAAATACATAGTATTGTTCAACTTGCGGGGTAAACACGTCGGTTTCGCGCTAAGTGAAGTCACTTAAATAAAGGGTTAATTTAACTAATCGAGTCAAAAAAAATTAAAAACCGCAAAATCTTCTAACTGTTTTTGTTTAACAGAAGCGGAGAAACGCAAATTATTCTGTAGTCATTTTAAAATATGCGACATAAGCAAACTGGATTTAAGTGTTAGTTTTTAAGTCACTAGATTTTTAGGCGGGTTATGTCACTGCGAGATAAACGTAGTCAATGAAAACTAATCCGATTTGCAAATTTTTAATATATTTCTTATAAAATTAAATTTTTTGTAACTCGCGAAACGCTCATCGGCAAAAATCATGTAATACATGACAGGATGAAGAATTTTACGCTGAATTCAAATTTTCAACCTGCGTTATCATACCTTTAACAGCGTCAGAGGGGCGTATGAATTTGTAGAAAAGCATTAAAAAATATTTAAAAAACATGTATAATTTATTTCTTTCGATGCCACGAGAACTGTATACTGTTATAAATAGTAAAACCTATTAAACTAAGTATTACATATCTAATATTGCTTATATTAAATTTTTTTTTTCAATAATTGTTATTTTGGATAGCTATTTTGAATATACCTATTTGAAAATTCATCCTAGGTTTCTTGTACAAAAAAATTAGAAGCTTTAATTTTGAATTTTTGTAAAAAATTTAAACAGGCTGCTGTTTTTAAAAAAATAGTCACAAACCCAAAACAAACTCATTTTTTGCAGTTTTGATCCAAGATGGCAGCAAGTACCGAGCGTACCCAAGGTCAAGAACTTGAATTTTTCATCTCCGTTCCGATCTAAACAACATATATTATAATCGTTTTTGCTCCACCTTTTTGTATGACAAAGGTCTTTTTTGGTCTCCATTAACTGAACTAATGTAAATGTACGAATAATAAAATCTAAACATGGGTTTATAATTTCTAATAGAAAATAATAATTATGAATCATTCAAAAGAAAGTATCGCATTTTAATGGAAATAAATGGAAATTTATATTTTCTTATGTAGTTAAAATTGTAAACTTGTGGAAAGTAGGTACCGAGGAAATGAGTATTTAAAGTTATATGTTAACTTCTGTTCTGAAATTTATTACATTAGGTTTGTTCATTTCTGCAATCTCAGTTGCAGTCCACCAGTTCGTTAATTTTCTCGTAATGCAGTATACTGCACCGTAACTATATTCTTGATGTTTCCGCCAGAGTAGCCGAGAACAAGAAGGCGTTGAGAAACAATATTTATAGTTGTTCTGGGAGCGGCTGTAACAGAGTATGTTTTACTCTCGTGTACAAATGGTTAGTGATTTGATAGAAATAGGTGATGAAAATGTAGGAATTTTTGTTTGTTTGTTTGTCAATAGCAATATAAATTTTAAATAACAAAATCAAGATAACAGTAAAAGCATATATTGAACGCTTTACAAATAATATGTTCTTCAAAATAAGTGTATTTATACAAGGAGCTTGAGCTGGTTTACTCGTAAGATGTTACAGTGGAAACTTGAAATAGCCTCTTTGCGAATTAGCCCAAGTTGGCTAAATTAATAATTGCAGAAACCCCGAAAATTATGAAAATAAAATTTAGTTTCTGCCATTTTTACCTCCCTCTACATAGGAAATAGAGGTATAGGGATTGTGCTAGAAACTGCATAATCGAGGTTTTAGGAAAAGGTCCTTAGAATGAGATTTAACATATTTACGATGGTATTTGTGGAACTGTATGTGAAACCTGTATACGCTACGCTCCAACAGTTACTATTCGGTTTTATAAATCTTATGCCCAGTTAAATTTAGTTCCATAGTAAATTTAATGAAATGAATAAATGAAATGCATCACAATTTAATAATTTAAGTGTCATAAGAACATAAAAATTGATTAGAATTTGTTCATTTTAATAAATTTTCTGTGGAAGTTAATTTAGCTGGATATTTATAAAACCGACTCTTTAATGGAATAATCGAATTTCAATCTATATATATATATATATATATATATATATATATATATATATATATATATATATATATATATATATATATATAATACGGGTATTTTTTGTCTAGGAGTAGTACCGATCATAAAATGTAAAAATAAAGACTGGGTTACGTGCCCCATTGACTAATAAATGTCTGCCAAAATAAATAAATTTCAATTATTTGGCGACGATTTGAGAAGAAAAGTAATTCATCTATTAATCTATGGTAAAGGTATATATCGTCAATGTCATTGTCATTACCGAAACCTGTGAATCCAGAAGTAATAAGCCTTGATGATTTAAATATTTATGCGTACCCTGTACACAATGTGACAATATAGAGTGTTGTTTAAGTAAGCGTACAACAATTAACCACGAATAATACTTTGGCAATAATTTTTGTTTTACATGCTTTCTGTAAGAACTAGTCAATTACGACACGAAATTTTGTGAAAAAAGAAAATTAAAAATCAATGTGTTCTCTGGATAAAATGTTGATTGTCAATTCAAAATGTCAATTACCTTCATCAATCAAGAGTATGCAGCCAAGAATTCGGTTTATCGTAAGTTATTACAATATAGTCCATGACCTTATATGTCAATTGCGATAGAAGGTGTGACATTTTTTCCAAAGAACACATTGATTTTTTACTTTTACAAAATTTTGAACTATTTTGTAATTGGTCAATTCTAGCAGGCTTCAGTTATAGAAAGCATGTAAAACAAAAATTATTGCCAAATTTTTCATCATCGGTTAAGCGTTGCAGGTTTACATTCTGTATATTTAGTGGAATAAAAATAAATGAAAATAATTATTTATTTACCAGCTATATTTAATATGAATTTACAAAATAATGGGGTCCTATACCAATTTTTAAAATTTTTAGTAAAAAGCAAAATATGAATTTCTAAAGTTCAAAATTTGGAGTATGACGGAGTTGGTGACCAGTGGTCACAAGCTATTAGTTCTGAAATAGCTGAAATATTTTCATATATAAAAAATATATTCTTGAAGAAATTATTATTATGCATAAATAACAAGCATTTTTTATAAATTATACAACATTGAAACAGTTTGATCAGTGTTTGACAAAATTGTGTTACAAACTATGGTGGCTAATGACGCTAATGTTTATCCATTGATGAAATCCAGTGAAATCCTGGTAGACGGGTGAAAAGGACCCGCGAGTCACGCTTTTAATATCAGGGAACCAATCAAATTACAAAGATATGATACATCATCCTAATTAATTATCAACTTCAATCATTTGTAGCTTGCGAACAAATTAATATTTAAACAAAACTCTTGTGGCACCCATGGAGTGATTTTCCGAACGAAGAAAATAAACTAATATTGAAGAACATATTTTTAAGATTTGTATAATGTAAAAAAATATATAAATAAATTATTGAATAATAAACTATAGTAATTTTATTATTAATTTTAATATCAGATTTGTGGTTACTGTTTTAAATTTGGTAATTTGGAAAAATTGTGGATACCTCTCTGAGTGCTTACCCTTGCAAATCTTTTAAGCAAATACATGCTGTGATGGACGTAAAAGTCAATGTGCATTTATCTTGACACAAACTATGCCTATAATATTCTTATTATGCTACTGTACACACAGTATAGAATATATTCATTAGCTGACTAGTAAAATAATTAGTTAGCTATTGAATAAAGTTTACCTATGAAGATCTCATAAAAGCCACTCCAAACGCGATCGATCATGTCTTACATACGTTCTTTTTATTTTACGTATTGTGTACTAAATTATGAAGTATTGCATCTGGCACGAATAAATAAAATAAAGTAGCAGTCGTCGAAGCAACACTCACCATATAGAAAATTGTTATTTGACAGTTATATCGTCAGCGTTTGGAAGTGCAACATGTCGCAAGAAATATGCAGTGCCCACCGCCTGCTTTTTAAGTTATTTAAACACAAATTCCAACAAACCTAAAAAAATCCGCAGTTTTCTTTGAAATGCTTGAAGAAAAAATAGTATGTCATTCGGAGTAGAACGCTCTTTTTGTATTTCACCCAGTTTGCCAGTGCTCGGCTAGCGCATCGAACGCAAATAGCTGGGTTCAAAGAAAAAAAAAACGCTTTCTACTACTAATAACATAATATACCATCGTCTTTTTTTGCCCAAAGAAAAATGATATTTTTTTATTTCTATTTACTAAACCCCACGCTAAAAAAATTCTGGCTATGCTTATGCCTACTACGTTTATTTAAACATGGGATGATAATGCAATGACAGGTTTGATACCGTGTGTAACAGTTACACATGTCACTATTAACAAAAATGTTAAGTAAATGGTGCTTTGATTCGTTAAATCGTTAAACTAATTGATGTCAGAAAATGACATCCTGCGTTCTTCCAGTGCGTGGACAGTTAGTAACATGTATTATAATAATATTTCGGTGTTCCGTTATAGCCCATCAGGAAATGTCAATTTACAATTGGAACAATTCACATTCCAACTGCCATTTCGCGTTCAACAATAGTGCGTCGACGTTAATTTCAATCGCAAATGGGTCGAATAGGGAAACGAGAACTTTTTGACGTCGCCATGTTAGCAGTCACGCACCTAGCGGTAATTAGACAAGCGACTGACGTGCGTGCCGTACCGCGCCTAAAGCCTGTTGAATTTAACTTAATCATTATAACTGTTGCGTACAGTTAAACAGTTAAGGGTTTTTATACTCGGAAATTCAAAGGTATTTTCATTTCCCACAGAACGAAGTGTAACAATAGAACACACCCTAATTGTGTAACTAATTAATTACAAATTTAAATAACTTGTAAATGTAATCCAATCTTCGTCGGAAAGTATGACTCTTTTGAAAGCTTTTAATCCAATAAAATTATAAATAGGGAGTGCCTCCGTTGCCCGCGACGGCAACCGAAAAAGTGACGTTTCTATGCCGACACCGACAAATTAATAATGTTGGAATGAGAGCCGACGGTGCCTTTGCTGCCGGTTTACTTAGCTTGTATAATTCTTTAAAAACAACTACAATAACCTAACCTAATGCACAAAATTCACGCTTGCAAAATTAGGACCAAGTTTTGTGCGTTAAGTTAGGTTATTCTTGTCATATTTAGAGAAATATACCATTTCTTTTGGTACGAGACGTCATAACTGAAGTCGGGATCAGAACTTAGCTTGTATATTTCTCTAAAAATAACAACCATAATCTAACGAACAAAAGTCGCGATTACAAAACTCGGGCCAGTAGCCGACTACCGATAACGATATATGTTGCCGTAGTCGGCAACGGAGGCAGTCTCTTATAAATATAGGATATCGCATGGCTGTATGCAAGTGACCTGTAGTTACTCAGACGGCCCACGTTCGATTCCGACCAACGTCTAACTGAAAACTTATTATTTTCAGTTTTCAAATATCACAAAAGTGACCTCTGTGGTACTCTCTCTGCTTTGAGAGTCCGTGAAGTCACGCCTGATATAAACGACCTCCACTAGTCTCCGGGTAGGTTCCGAAATTACCTCAGCGAGCAGAGCATGTAGATAATCGAGCTTAGTCACGTGATCTTAGACAACTCCGTATTAATCGAACGATTCTAAGCACAATTTTGACAATTGAAATATTCAAAATGACAGAAAGAAATAGAAATCGTTATTATTTTGTGTTTTTGAATGTTATTAATGATACAATTGTGTCTGATGATGAAGTTGAAGATGATGTGCATTGTACTTTAGAAAAGTTGAATTTTATGCGGAAAATATACAATATACACAAATGGCAAATAATCAATTTAAAATGCATTGTCGAATGTTACCATAAACTTTTGAACACCTATTAGAGAAATTGCACATAGAACATGAAATGATGTATGAAAAAGGACGTCCGGAAATATTATTTGAAAAACAATTAATGGTAACTTTATGGTATTCGGGTTTTACCTTTAATTTCATGATTTCTCATATGTTTCTGTTTACTTTCCATATCTTAATCACAGTAATTGCAAATTTCACAAACATATAAATGATTGTTCATGATTTGATTTTCAAAAATGACAGAAATTAACCTCAACTTGTCAGAATCAAAAGTATCTCTCCGAGTCCTCAGCCATCATCGCTCTAAAACATCTGGGCTCATCGAGCTCGCTCTATGCGCTCGGCTATGGATTTATCGAATGCATCTGAGTGCGTCCGAAGTTAATATTTGAACGCGCATACAGCTATTGTCATCGCCATTACCGAAATCTGTGAATAGAAACAGATTAGTACACCCAAAAATGGCTAATAATCCGTGATGATTTATTTATTTATATAATTATTATTTTTTATTTATTTCTTTATTTATTTAATTATTTATATATTTATTTATTTATTTAATTATTTATTTATTAATTTATGATATTTATTTATTTATTTATATATTTATTTATTTATTTATTTATTTATTTATTTATTTATTTATTTATTTATTTATTTATTTATTTATTTATTTATTTATTTATTTATTTATTTATTTATTTATTTATTTATTTATTTATTTATTTATTTATTTATTTATTTATTTATTTATTTATTTATTTATTTATTTATTTATTTATTTATTTATTTATTTATTTATTTATTTATTTATTTATTTATTTATTTATTTATTTATTTATTTATTTATTTATTTATTTATTTATTTATTTATTTATTTATTTATTTATTTATTTATTTATTTATTTATTTATTTATTTATTTATTTATTTATTTATTTATTTATTTATTTATTTATTTATTTATTTATTTATTTATTTATTTATTTATTTATTTATTTATTTATTTATTTATTTATTTATTTATTTATTTATTTATTTATTTATTTATTTATTTATTTATTTATTTATTTATTTATTTATTTATTTATTTATTTATTTATTTATTTATTTATTTATTTATTTATTTATTTATTTATTTATTTATTTATTTATTTATTTATTTACTTACTTATATATTTATTTATTTATGCGTACCTTATTTTATTTTATACCGATTCCGAACAGACTCGTGACCTGTCCAAGTTTATAATTTAGTTTATACATATAAGTACATATTATGAAAAATTTAAAATATTAATTGCTTAATTTCTTTGTATTTTTAAATATTATATTTAATCTATAATATATAAAATTCTAGGAATATGGGTAAAAACGTGATGTTAGAATTCGAATTAGTAAACGAGATATGAGTTTTTGAATGTCTGAAATTATTAGTGATGTCATAGGCCCGAGATGGTTATGCTTCTCACATAGTAAATTCTGGAGGTATCTGCATTGTCTACATTAGGTACATATTTTCATTTATTTTCATTAAATTTCTTTCCTTTGTCAAATTAATTAGTAATGAATAGAGAAGTAAAGAAAATATTTAATATAGTTATACAAGCTGTCTTGAAAATACGGGAACATAGCTTAATCACAGATTCCTGGGCCCAAAATAAGACGATTTAACTAAACTTACCTGTATCCGACAGTGCACCGTTTAGCCAGTAGTCCGCTTCAGTCCTAAAAAAAAATAATATTGCATATAATAACGAAACGCTTTGTTCGATTTGAATGAAATTTGGTATGACAATCCATATGGATATAATTCATCTTTTAAGATGGTATTTGTTATTGTTAGTGAACCACTAGTGTATGAAACTTGGGTGTCGCGACCATGATTAGACCATAACTTTTTAATGGCAACCACAATAATGTAATAATAATGGGGTCTCGTGGCCGCGTGCTTGAGTGTCAGGTCGCGAATCTGGGGAACCGGGTTCGATCCCGACCGACGCCAAATATTTCCAATTTTAAATGGCACAAAATTGACCCCTGTGGTGCACTCTCCACGCCAGCAATGAGTGCCCGTGAGGTGACGCCTGGTAAGCGCCCGCACGGTGCAAATATTTCATCATTACCGATATCTGTGTACAAAGCAGATTGGCACACCCAGCAATGGGTAATATGCCGTGATGATATATTTATTTATTTACAATAATGTAAATTTACTGTTTTTCAGAAATATACGTTCAATAATGAACTTTCGTGTCTCTGCGTAATTTATGATATCTGCAAAAAAAAATAAAATGTAATTGATTGCATCATGTAATTTTTAAAATAAATTTTATCTAGCGGTCTTTCCAAGTGTCAAAAAACTAATTTTTAATGACACTAACAATTGTTTATGGGTTGTCAAAAATTTCCTTTGCTCAATTTTAAAACTAGTAACATATCCGTTTATTCCTTATAGTATTTTACTGCTATTATTATAATAAGACGATTAAATAATGTTAGCTCATTCCTAAACAATTTTGGAAGATTAAAAACTCATAAACAATTGTTTCTGTCATTAAAAATTAATATACTAAAAATGAACAAGCAGAAGACGCACGTCATCAATGAATATTATTAGATAATGACGTCAATTATTACTACTTTTACATGGGGTACTAATTTATACATTCATATTAATTATCGTGTAATACTTATAAGAACAAACCAATAATACTCAGGGCCTAGTTTAGGTCGTCTTAACTCTAACCAAATCAAAAATCTGTGTGCCCTAGGCTGCAGCCTAGTCAGCCTATCCGGTAATTGGGCACTGCAGTAATTCTTTAGCACAAGACACAACTCACAAATACTTAACTCAAAAGAAACTTGTAATTAATTCAATAGGTAGATAAACTAGAACGATATATTTTATTGACAGTTCTACGTAATTTTTAAAAAACAATAATACAAAATTACTTTGATATTTACAATTATTTATATTAATTCGTCACTCGTGCCTGAATGAGATGAGTTGACAATCATTGACAATCAACTGACAGGGACAGGATCGATATTTGACCGATTTTAAATTCAATGTAAACATGGACATTTTCAGTAGTGCTGCCGTTATGATACGAAAATGAACTACAATTATTTTAAATAATTTTATATTCCCTAAAAGGAATAAGGATTGACTTAGAAATAAAAGTAAATTTCGTTAATATATACGTTTCTTAATATTAGTATTTTTTATTTCTTCTTTTTTAAAAAATAAATAATGCCCAATAATTTCTACAAATTATATTTCATTTTATATTGTTTTTTTTAGATGATGAGGTGCGTCTTCTGCTTATTCATTTTTAGTATAGTTTGACATTTTGATAAACTGCTAGGTAAAATTTATTTCAAAAATTAAACGGCGCAGTCACTTACGTTTTATCTTTTCTGACTAAATCGTTACAGATATCATAACTTACACAGAGAATGTATCTTTCTGAAAAACAGTAAATTTACATTATTGGGGTTGCCATTAAAAAGTTATGGTCTAATCATGGTTGCGATACCCAAATTTCATACACTAGTGCTTCACTAACAATAACAAATATGTACCATCTTAAAAGATGAATTATATCCATATGGATTGTCATACCAAATTTCATTCAAATCGAACAAAGCGTTTCGTTATTATAAGCAATATTATTATTTTTAGAAGGACTTTCAAGCAGAATACTGACTAAACGGTGCACTGTCGGATACAGGTAAGTTTAGTTAAATCGTCTTTTTTTGGGCCCAGGAATCTGTGGTTAATCCATGTCCCCCTGTATCCAAGACATCCTGTATATTGTTTCAATCTATTTCATGAAACATTTTACTTGATGAGACTGATATTACGATGACAGTAGTGTTGGCATAGTTAGTTCTTAATTTGAATTCAAACAAAAACAACAACAACAAAAAGTAGGTCTAGTTCGCCCGAATTCATCCAAAATTTTACGATAATAATCGATTCGGGCTTGTAACTGCGTTTTCTTAAGCATTTTTTATTACAACGAAGTAATATTTCATAATTTTCAGTTTACTAGTATTCTTAGTTTGAAATATTATTATACTCGTAATTATTTATTATTGAAATTTGCTATTTCTTTTCAGTGGTTGAATACTCCATTCTTCATAAATATTTGTCAAAAATAATGTGAATTTTCATTTTAATAAGTAAAAATTTATTCATAAATATTAATATGGTCCCCTTCAAAATATTTCCCATTAGATACAATACACTTATCCCAACTTTGTTTTCAATCTACAAAACCCCTGTGGAACGCACATTGCGGTACAGCCTTCAGCTTCTTCAGAGATTGTGCCTTTATCTCCTTTGACGCAACAAGTTTGTCCTAGCCCTTTCAATGGCCTCTTCATCTTCGGGAATAGAAAATAGTCACAGAGGTTCATGTTAGATGAATACGGTGGCTGCGTCATCACGACGGTGTTGATTTTGGCTAAAAAAAGGAAAGAGTAGTGCTCTATGATCCGGGTACCTACATTTTTGTGGTGCAAAATCCACACAATTCTTTTCATATGAATCTTATGAAATCCCAACTTATTTAATAACATCCATTAGTGTATGCATATTTTTAGCATCTATATCCAAAATATTCCCACTCTAACTCTGCTACTGAATATATAAGTTTACCTACCTAATTTATTAATTATAATATTTTAATATTACTTTATCAGGCGCATAAATGTAAGTAAAAGAAGAATGTGGTGCGTGGTAATATATTATTTGCATATTTGTAATGTAAAATAATTGAAATATACAAACAGCTTTTACTCTACGCAACAATGAAGATAATTTTATCGTAACACTTTTAATATGAAATACACATCGCTCATTTTGTAAATTAGAAGTAGGAATTGCGTTTATAAAAACGAAAATACATATTAATTAATATGAATAATTTACCATATTTTTTTAAAGGCAATAAGTTATTTGTTCAGTATTTTATATTCGGTAATATCATAAATATTCTGTATTAATAATAAATGTTTATAGCGTTTTCAGGTTACACAGTGCAAGTGCGCACTGAGTGCAAGATATCACGTGACCACACTGAACGAGTTCTGCCCTCATCCGGTGGCAGTGCTAGTTTAGCCGCCATATTTGCACTGACACTATTGCCTTGTGCACAAAAGTCGCACTGAGCCAGTGCACGATGTAATATTTTCTTAAGCTGACTAAATTTTGCACTCAATGACAAGCTGAAAACGCTCAGTGCAAAAAAGTGCGCACCAGTGCGCACTCAACTGGTAAGCTGAAAACGCTATTAGTAAAATAATAGATACTTGTTAGCATAAATAGTGAATGTCTAGTAAATTAATATGTTTAGTGTTTAGATCAATATCAATAATAAAAATAAATGTTCAGCATTAATCTTAAATGTTAAGTATTAATTCAAATCGACGTCGCGGCGCCAGACGTCGTTTTTGAGTTTACATTAATTCTCAAAAATCAGCTTTGATACCGACACCCATTGACGTTGCGACACCAGAGTCCTGTTTCATAAAAATTACTAGTTGATAAGTAACAAGTAACAATTTTAGTAATTTCTGTTTCAAGAATAATTTTTGACTTTGTCTGTTTTCCAATATTACTACCTATAATGCCGTCAAATAAATACGGACTGGAGATTTATACACTGTTGCCAATTCAGTGGCAATGTTAAAAATACGAAGATATGAAAAACGTATGAAGACGTGTATTTTTACAAGTTTAAAAATTTAAAACTATGTCTTTAGAGTAAATGTAATATGCAGCCACATTTGTATTAAATATATATTTTTAATAACATTAACAAGTGTGCATTTTATAATAATGTAATTTGGCTTTGTCAACCAACGTTGTACTCTGTATTTATCTTTATATTTAAATATAACAATACTTTATAAGTGCTATTAAAATAGCGTTTCTCCGAGAGAATTAAAAACACGAAGAAATTTTATTTGGCGACTTTTCTGCAAATTAGGACAATACATTCTCGTGAACTAATTACAAATTACAAGGATTTGCAATATTGTAGGGATATATTATACCATTATGGCCATAATTAAGAAAAAGGACATTGGTAAATGCTTTTGTTATAGTCTCTCTTTACAGTATACATTTTCTATTTTCTCTCTCTATATAAATATAAACTCATTTTCATATTTTTAAGATTTAAAGTACCCATGAGTAGATACTAATTTTATCAGTATTGGAATAATTTTTCTCTTTTAAAAATTAATATCGAAACGTATTAGATTACGAAGTATAATGTTTACAGGCTAAAGTGGATAATGCTTCGACCATATAACTATAGACACGGAAAACGGGCATTTGTTAAGCGAACGGCATGAGGTCCCGGGAAAGGGGACTGTGCTCCTATAGCTTGTTAAGTTGGTTGCATAATGTAGAACTTTTATAAAACAGAGCCCAAGCACCGCTTTTTAGTTTATTAATTCTTTAAACCACTGATTGTGAATTAACTCCGACTAGTGTTGTAAGATACCGACGCCCATCGACGTTGCGGCGTTTTTGAGTTTTGTCGATTCTCAAAACCGAATTTTACAGGCGCGAGTTTGATGCGTTAGGTTCGGTTATGGATTGTTTTTTTACTGAAAAAATTATGCTAACCAACAATTTTTTTACTGAAAAATAATACTGAACAAAAAAAGTATAGAAAAATACCGAACAAAAAATATTTTTTACTGAACAATTATTATTTATACTGAACATAAAATACTGAGCAAAATTGAATAAATTAATAGTGTTTATTAAATAGTAATTTAATTAACTTTCCTACGTTTCGATTCCAGATTAATCATCATCAGAGATAGTTAAAATACAGTTGGAAAATAAGATTACATTATAATACCAAAAATGTGATTTATATTGCACAATAATTATCATTGTAAAATATTATTGATCGTCTCTAGGGTAATATTGCATGATTGTGCAGTAGTCTGTATCAATCAGAAATATATTGCACAATATGTTCAATATTAATCTATCTGCGTGTACGAGTATTATTAAATAATAATTTGACACTGAAGTATGTATTAGCTTTAGCGCAGGAAGCATTTGGAATAGAAACAAGTGTGATTTAATAAAAAATGACTGTGAATAGCAAATAATTAACTTAATTATGGCACAATTTATTGAACGTCTAGGGTGTAGGTAGGTCTAGAGGCACATATTGTACTATAGTCCCTTAACGGTTTATTAAAATGAATAATTGTACAGCAAGCTTTTACATTGGTTGCCAAATTAGAAAAGAAATACCGACTAGATTTTTAATTTTTTAAATAATATTTGAATGTATATGTGTAAGTAATTTAGTTTTTAACTGAAAATATGTCTTCATTTTAATACACACCTACTTACATACAGTTTCAAATAAATATCTGGTAAATGTGAAGGGTTAAGGGGTAGATGATAGTGTAAAATTCTCCGCCCTGGAATTCACAGGCACAGACCTCATCCCACAATTTGTTTTTTACGCGCTGATTAACCAGTAAAAAAATTGCATATTTAATCAGCGTATTTCTTATTGCCAGGTGCACCAACAAGGCTTAAATTATAAGGTAGATTTAAATAAAAAAAATGCAAGCCAAATTTTGGTATTTCGATGGATTGTTGTCAATTTAAGCCAAGTTTCATAAATATTTAAGTGACGTTAACCGGCCACTAATTATAAGCTAAGTATAAATAGCTTTATGTTTTATTTATACAATTCCTGACAGTACAGCCTGCAAGGTCATATTGGCACGTATTAAAAATGTTTTGCTTTCAAGGTAATTAAATGATTAAATAATAGTGCCTTTAAAAATAGTGGAGGACTCCATTATAGTATAAATAAATTTTATACTAACCTAAATATGTATACTAACTATTCATTTCACAAAATACCATTAATTATTCGAAATATTAACCAAATAAATAAAA
The DNA here is from genome assembly GCA_963082715.1 of Harpalus rubripes. NCBI lineage: Eukaryota > Metazoa > Arthropoda > Insecta > Coleoptera > Carabidae > Harpalus > Harpalus rubripes. The sequence continues at coordinate 50,208,544 of OY720448.1, forward strand.
GTGAGTTAAAATATTGTTTAAATTGAAAATTTAATTTTTTATTTAGTATAAAACTACCTAAATTGAATATATTGGAAAACTTATCTTAGGCATAAATTATAATTTTTTGTTTACGTTGCTAATTTCTGATTAATGATTCTGAAAACGTGTGTTTTCCCCTCGAATACAGATAAATTAATCTACTACTCTATAAAACTCTATATTTCACGTAAATATGTTTGATTATTAGTTTCCCATGAATATATAATTGATGCTATCCCATTCATAGGGAAATTTGTGGAAACTAATTCTTAATTTGTATTCTAATGTTTATGCAAACGCAGGTTCAACGATACCCCGGTTGTGAGAGCTTCGGGCAGGGAACTCAGCTATGTCCTGCTGGCGGGCATCCTGATGTGCTACTGCGTTACATTTGCGTTGGTAATGAAGCCCACTGACATCGTCTGCGGCATCCAAAGGTCAGTATTAGTATTGTTTGGCTTCCTACCATATTCAAATATCACTATTTAAGTACTATTACAATACCCGTAATTTATTTACCCTAATAAATATGGCATAGCCTTTCAAATAAATACGCACGTTTCTTCAAAGAGAAAATTACTGCTCTATGATTCTTCATCAATTACAATTAATTAATGTTGCAATTCTGTGTTGTGTCGTAAAATTACCTCTACAATAATTGCACATGACACTCAGTCCCGGATCCACATCAGTTTACCAACTCGCCTTAACTTCATTATATCCAGTTAATACAGGTTGCCAGTTTTTCGTGGCTCACAACTGGGTTCTCAGGAACTAAGAGATACAAAGACAAATTAAAGTTAGCCCATTATCAGACCATTTTAAAGATGTATTTGTTTTTCCTATGTGTAGGTTACTAGTCACTAGAAAAAACAAAAATTAAAATTTTGACGAATTTTATATTTACAAATAACCTAATTATGAAATAATATGGAATTTTGGTTTACATTCTCTTAGGGCACTTTATCATGCTCTTTCGAATGGCGATGCTTAACTTTTTTGTCACTGTTGTACTTCGACATATAATGTCCTCTTTTTGTATGGGCACAATATTAGAAAAATATACTATTTGAAAGCCTTTATTGCAAGTTTATTTTCTTAATTTCTATTAATATTTTTAACTTACTCAGCACTGAAGCATATTTTATTACGATGACCACATAGGCCTTGTTCCAATCACGGTGGGAGATGAGCATGTCTAATGGATGATTTTATTTATAAAATCGATGGTGGCGCTACCGGGTAAAATATGAGGTATCAGTACAAACAAACCCTGGCCGTGTTTAATCTTTGTGCAGATTTTACATAAAATTTTATTTATTTTTTGAATGAAAATTAGATGCGCATATCGTTTATGTAATAGCGATTTGAGATATAAACATTAAGATTTATGAAAGGTATGTTTTTTATTTTATTTCCAAAACCATCGGAGATTTTAACTTAATGTAAAGGGTTTTTTACAGTACAATTACAAATTACTGTGAAAAAGTAATGCAATATATTACAAATTACTGGCAGATGAATGTAACGAAAATAGCATTGTAAAATTACTTCTTATTAGAATAAAATGTAATAAAATTACATAATGTCATTACTTGTAATGCATTACTGCCCACCACTGGTTTACGAAATCCCAATGGTGCGCCTTGAAAAACGGGCACCGTTTAATGAGAAAAATAATAATGGGGTATTCTACCATTGCAAAAAAAAAAAATAATTGTAAGGTAGCATACGATAAATTAAGAGTTTTATTTAAAAAAAAAATATGAAATATTACTTTATTATAATAAAAATGCGACATACTCCCGGGAACTTCCCGAGCCTAGTAATCGGTAATTATCGTATTTTTCTGTTTGAATTCAAATTAAGAACTACAGTAACACTAACGTCATCCTAATGACATTGTCAAAATGTTTCATGAAATAGATACAAATATTTTATTTTAAATATTTTATTTATTTAAATTTTTTTTTATATCTGTATTCGCTACTAATTAATTTAACAAGGGAAAGAAGATTGAATAAAAATAAATGAAAATATAGACCTAATTCAGACAATGCAGATACCCCTAGAATTAACTTTTTGAGAAGCATAACCAACTCAAGACAAAGACGTCACAAATAATATCAGATATTCAAAAATTTATATCTCGCTTACTAATATGAATTTTGACATTGTGTTTTACCAATATTCCTAGATTTTTATATATTATCAGAAAAAAAATACATAAAAATATCGTTAGAATACCTGCCCTATTCTTAACTTAAATAATCGGCCATTTTTATTTATATTATAGATATTTTGTCGTTTAGGTGAAAGTAAGATTACGTTTACTAGTGGAATAAAAGCGTGAAGCTGATATTTTTACGAGAATGTAGTTTGCGACGCGAGCCGGAGACGAGTGATCTAACTACAAAAGTGTAAACAACTTCACGCCTGTGTTGCACACAGCACACTACACTTTTTCTAAGAGCGATTTATCAAAAGTATTCAAAATTCAAAAATATATTGTCTGCGCTGCCAAGCAACTATCAAAGTTAAATATATGACCCTAAATTTTAATTGCAATTTTTTATTGGTAGTAAAAAGAACTACACAAAAGAGAAAAAAAATAAAATATAAAACGTTAGCCATCTAAATGTCAGTCTCATAAAAAATGTAAACATTTTATCATGTTATTTAATAGTGCCATTTTAATATCGGACCCCAAGCACGTAATAAAATGATACATATATACATAAAATATATAATTGAATTTTTATGTTGATATTTCAATGACAAAGGAGACATATAATCGGATATTTCCAAGTGTTCCCAAAAGGCAAAGATTTACGATCTGATATCCTTTTATTATTTCTCAAGAAACAAAAGGAAGTCAATTTCAAGCATTTCAAGTGTTTATCAGATTTCCATTAAATAAGATGAATAAACATAAATTAACGAATATTAAAATAAATCTTAGAAATGGGCATTTCGGTCACAGAGAATTTTAATTAACGAAGATAGATATTGTGAAAAATTCATGACCCTTACTGGGATTTGAATCCAGGACGATCCACCTATGCGTAATAAGATGCGAAGAATCTAACCAACTGAGCTACAAGATCCCATTGAAGTCAATGGAGCGTTCACAAGTCTTTTTACAATAATATATACGAGTAGATACTAAGATATTAGCTATTTACTCTAAAGAGCTACTCTTTCTTTTCTCTGAGCAAAGAGTTAAGGGATAAACGAAAATTTGTAAAAATATATGTATAATATGAAATAAAAACGAATTTTATCTCTAAAAATATATGTAATAATAATCAAAAATATTACAAAGTTCCGTTATGTTTCTCAATCTACAACTTCTGACGATGCCTGAAAATTTGTTCGTTTCACGGATAAATTTGCAATTTACTGGCAATTTGCATTTTTATTTAAGTAATTATCATTTAGAAAAGATTAATTTTACTACATTTATTATGATGTCATTTATATTTATCGAATTTTATATTTTATTAATCATCCAATATTAAATTAATTTTCAACAAATTTCAAATATTACGCGTAATATTTATACATGGTGTCTGGGAAGACGCCCCCCTTCCCTTTAACTTTTTTATTATAAGTAATAGAAAAAAATGGCTTATATAAAAGTTTTATTATTTTACATATACTATTTGATGGCAGGTGTAGATATTTTGTATAAAGTCAGGTTTATAAGATACGACTATCAACTTTTATTTTTCAAATAGCAACCTATAATTATTTTAATAAAATAGAAACCCACCATTTTTTCTCTTTTCAACGATGTATTATTTTTTTATTAGTGTATTTGAATAATTTCGAGAAAAATGAGATAATTTAGAAATATTAGAAATAATTTTTAAACAAATATTATAGGTGGCTATGTGACAATAAACAAAACGTAACAATGTAAAACAATAAAATTAATATCAAAAAAGTATACATTCGTTTGTTACTTAATTTAACTTATTTTGTAAACAAAAAAAAACATTTTAAAATGTTTACGAAAAACGAATTAATTGATATGATTCTAATAATTGGTGAATTGACTGGAATCATACGAGCAAAAAGAATTTACCGGGAGCGGTTTCCTAGACGTCGGCAACCGAGTTTAAGAACACTAAGGAGGATTTTTACCCGATTTCGACAAACAGGTTCAGTTGAAAAACCAAAAAATTATTCCTAATATTTCTAAATTGTCTCATATTTCTAGAAATTTTTCAAATACATTAATAAAAAATATTACATCGTTGAAAAGAGAAAAAAATGGCGGTTTCTATTTTATTAACATAATTATAGGTTGCCATTTGAAAAATAAAAGTTGATAGTCGTATCTTGTAAACCTGACTTTATAAAAATATCTACATCTGCCATCAAATAGTATATGTAAAATAATAAAACTTTTATATGAGTAATTTTTTTCTATTACTTATAATAAAAAACGTAAAGGGGGGGGCTCCTTCCCAGACCCACCCTGTATAAATAAAATAGTATATTATTCTACAAAAATACAATGTTTTTTATGGAGAACTAAATTTTTATTATCCTTATAAATTATAAATACATTCATTTATTACGGATATAGAGCCAGAAAAGTAGATGTTACTGTAGCTGTGTATACAGCACACCATTATAAATAAAAATATATAAATTCATGGTTCTGCAACTTAATTAGTTATATTTTAATTTTGACATGGTTGTTTGGGTTTTATTAATCAATATAATTTTTTTCATAAATAACAAATACGTATTCATTATTTAGACAGCGAATGTCAACAATCACTACTATTGGCCGTTCATAAACTTCAGTTGACTCACTCTCATATGCACTAGAACATGAAGCTGCCAAACAAGGTTCACGTAATGAAACGTGAGTGCGAAATATTAATGCTGAGACAAATGAAAACACAGATGATGTAGATGAGGGGTTGCGACGAGTACAAAGTGAAATGTTTGCTGGAAGAAAAAAACTTGCTGTTGGAATTTTGGTGAACTGGGTCATCCGCAGAGACTGCAGAAAAATGCAAAAGAAGACGGAATCGACAAAGGAAGTAGTCTGAAAACAGTTGGGTTTATGCGAAGGGACAACCGTCGACTCGTAATTTAGTAGCCCCACAATCCATCAGTTATGTCGCATCCCTTCATTGCCAAACCAACAGAATCTATGTGGATGGCTCTATTAATGGAAGGCCACTGAAAATGTTACTGGATACGGGTGCGAAAAAGACTATAATTAGACCCGACTTGGCAAAGAACACAGGCAAGATATATCTTCATTCAACCAAGTGGCGATTAAATACGACGCAACGACGGAATAAGCTTCCGTATTAGGAGAAGTAGATGTCACCGTCATTATTGGAAACAACTCCTTTAAACATCGTGTGCTGATAGCTGAAGTTGAAGATGAATTAATACTCGGTATGGATGTAATGAAGAATGGAGCGGATATAATGAATGTAGAAAAACTCGTATTAAACCTACAAGACGACGAGGCTGTACGCGGCTTAATAGCCAAAACGAAGTGACGCACAATTAGATGGTAGTTTCTGTGAGAAAATTATTATTTTGCGTAAGCCCAGGAATAATGCTGTCAAAATTGGTACTGGTGTAGTTGTAGCCAAGTAATACCAGTTCGAATAATGAGCATATTTTTTTATCCTGTTGTTCTTAAAAGAGGAAAAATTCTAGGAGAATCTTTGGCAGTATCCTCGATTATTCGAACTGTAAAGACCAAGGGGAACACATCTCACGAAATTCCGGACATGTTAATCAACCACATATCAACATCGTTTCATGAATTGACCGCCGACCAGTGAATCAAGGCAGAGAATTTATTTAGACAGTTTCAAATAATGTAGTTTACCATAAAACAGACACTGGAGATACAAGACTCATCTGCCATCCAGCAAGAAGACTTCCATTGGCGAAACGTGAGGAAGCAGAAATAATTATTGAGGACATGAAGATAAAAGGTGTGATTGAAACTTCAAGCAGTCCATGGACTTCACTATTGATGTTAGTGAAGAGGATGGAGTGCTCTACACTATTTTGCGACAATTATAGTCAACTTAACAACGTGACGAAGAAGGATATCTACTTACTACCTCGAATAGACGATACACTGGATTCTTTGATTGGATATATTGGATATAAGAATTTCTCCACTTTGGATTTAAAGTGAGGATACTGGCAAACAGATTTGGATCCAAAAGATAAGAAAAAGGCAGCCTTTACCATCGGGACCGGACTCTGACAATTTACCGTACTGCAATTTTGGCTTTGCAAGTTTATCTTGAGGATATTATTGTGATAGGAAAAATGTTTGTGTGCCACATTAATAATTTTGAAGATGTTTTCCAGACATTGAGGAAGGCTAGCCTGAAGCTCAGTTCAAAGAAGTGTCATCTATTTCAAAGATTAGTTCATTGTCTTGGGTACGTGGTTTCTGGTATGGGTATTGCAGTTGACCCGGAGAAGATAAAGTTTGTGAAAGACTGGCCAGGTACCTAGAGACAATCGTAATCTTAGAAGTTTCCTTAGGTTGTATACTTATTATCGACGATGTGTACATGGATTTGCCAATATAGCTAAGCCACTAACAAGGCTTACTGAAGAAGGAAGAAGATTAATCTGGGAAATGGACTATAAAGTAAAGGTTTAGAGATCTGAAACATTCCTTGACAAGCGCACCTGTCCTAAGTTATTCTTTCCCTGAAGAGCAGTTCATACTAGACACAGATGCCAGCAGCATTGGAATTGGTGGCGTTCTCCCCCAGAAACAAGACGGACATGAGAAGGTTATTGCCAACTTTAGTGAGACCTTGTCAAGACATGGGAGGAATTATTTTGTCACCGGAAAGAACTTTTGACAGTCGTGAAATCCGTGCAACATTTCTAAAAATATGGGACAGAAGAAAATTTTTGATAAGAACTGACCATGCTACTCTTAAATGGCTGCCACAATTCAAAAATCCTATAAGTCAGGTGACCAGGTGGATTGAGAGACGACAGGAATAGGATTTCATAATATGACAGTTACCAGAAAGCCATGTCATGATGAATGCAAATATTGTAGCCGACTAGAAGAGAAACATTCTGTCATTGCTAGGGCAACAGTAGTCGATGATAATTGGCAGCCTGATGGACTATGCAAAAACCAGGAAGATGAGACGACTTAAGTTATATTGGTATGGAAAGCAGAAGAGAGTAAACCAGCATGGGAAGATGTTGTACCGCACTCACAGAGTGTAACATCGTTTTGAGCGCAATGGGATTCCACACGATGATTGGGGATGGTTTGTTAAAGCGTGTGGTAGAAAATATCGATGGAACTAAAAGGAGAACTCAGCTGGTTTTTTTCTAAGTGTAGAGTATCAGACACGTTAAAAAAGATCCACGACTGATCTGAAGAAGGTCATTCTGGAAACAACAGAACTTTAGAAAGATTGCACCAGCGAATTTACTGGGTTAATTGCAAAGAAGATGTTAAAGACTGGTTCAAGAAATGTGTGGTTTGCGCTGGAAGCAACGGTCCGCTTAGACTACGAAAAGCTCCAATGCGTCCAAAATGTTGGCAGTTCATTTGAGCACATTGCGATTGCCGTGGCCGGGCTATTTCCTGAAAGTGAGTACGGAAATAAATACATTGTGGTTGTAATAGACTACTTCACCAAGTGGATTGAAGCCTATCCATTACCCAAGCAGTAAGCCACCACGGTTGCTGAAACAAGAAGAACTCCATTACATCCGCAGTCTGATGGAATGGTTGAACGAATGAACATAACGATCAACTGATATTTATCGAAGGTAGTTTCCAACCACCAAAGCGACTAGGTCCGACATCTTCATCTGTTCTTGATGGCTTATCATTCATCCGTGCAGGAGACAATAGAGAAAACTCCTTCGATCATCATATTCGGGCGTAAGTTACGCTTACCATGCGACATGGTGTTCGGCAGTAAATGTGGGTAAGACCTGGTCGGAGAAGATTACGTTACTGAATTACACAACAGAATGGAAGACATTAATGAACAAGTCCGTATGAACATTCAAGCTACCAGCGGACGAATAAAGGATCAGTATGATATCAAGGCCGAAAAAAGTGGGTATTAACCTGAGGATTTAATGTCGGTTTGTCATCAAAGCTGCAAAATAATTGGGAAGATTCATATAAGGTAGTCAAAAGGATAAAAGACTTAGTATAATAGAATTATGACAACACCTATCGGGAAGCCGAGAGTAGTACACTTTATTCGGCTAGCCCCTTTCTCCGGTGACAACCACGAAGACCATCATGGAGCAATGGTTCGTCGGATCATAGCTCAGCCACGATTTTTGAAGACTTCATGGAAAATTATTCCTCGGGCCAAAAGGCGCGGTATGGCGCGACGGAGGAACTTAAAGGTACCCCGCGGCATAGCCTCAGTCTTTAAAGCAAATTTTGGGCGACTGGAAGAACTGGCCAAGCAACGTCTATCTTTTGGGGAAACGCTACGACTGAAAGATAGCAATGCAGAACATCAGCAGTACATTTATTATCTGCATACGAAACCACGTTCGTATCAGAAGCCGTCATATTGCAGTCTGTGGAACTCGCTGTGCGAGTGGAGGGATCATTTGCCAGAGTATGACAAATTGAAGCTAGCAGTACCGAAGTAAGGCCCTGGAGTGGATGTTTTGGATTGGAGGAGTGTTAAAGGTCATCTTCCACTTTACCGATGTTGAAATTCTAGTCAGCATCTTTAACCCTAAAGGACAGAAAGATGAAGTCGAGAAGCCATCAACTGTTACTTCTTTAAGACCTCTAATTTCGACAAGGGTAATATATGCAGATTTCGTCATCACGAACTGTTGCGGGACAAAACAGTTTTAAGAATAGGGCAGTGTAGCAGACGCCGGCCGTGCGCTTAGCAAGCGTCTAAGAACAATCTAGAAAAATGACGCCGGGATATAAAAATCCCTCCAGGGAAGACAGTTGGGTATTCTGATATTGAAATGCATGGTGAAGTGAATAGTTAGTGATATAAATATAGTGAAATAAATATCGTGTAAATAAATAGTGCGTTGTGTTAATTGTTTAAATAGATAATCTTAGTGTTTAATTAGTATTTATATTTGTTTATTTATAATGATCAATATATTTATTATATTCTCCCTAATTATCTATACTTTAATAAATTTTTATTTTAGTTAATAATATTTCTCTGATTTCTGCACATTGCCCAACTATACCGGGTGTCTTAGGCCGACCGACACATGGGCGATTAACATGTAAAATTAGTTAATTGTGAATAGTATCTCCCCAGTGCAAGATATTAAGATAAAATTTTGCATGCTTATCCGGGGATACTATTTCTATGGATTTCAATTCAAATCAGTCAATTTACAAGTGTAATATTAGAATAAATTAAGAAAAATTGTAGAAGTACCATGAATGTTATTCATATCTTGAAAATAATAGTATCTAAGCAACAGCTCTGATAGAGTAGGGGTAACGTGCGCGCTCCACAATTTAGAGAGTCGGGTTCGAAACCAACCGACAGCAATATTTATTTTTTAATTTTTTCTTTTCAAAATAATTTTTATTATTAGTATGTTTTTAATCTTTTATTAATATTTAATTTAATAAAGTGGATACATTGTACGTAACAAGATTTATTTATTTAAAAAATATTAAATCGTACCTACTAATTACAACATTAAAATTTAAAAATTATAACAAATATTCAAAATGGCTAACTATAATTTGAAGAAATTTAATTTATAATAAACCAATAAAGCAAATAATAAAATATTTTTTAAATGTGTGTCGGTCGGCCTAAGACACCCGGTATAAACGTTACAGTAATGTTTTTTTTTTTAAATTTTAAGTTATACTTTGAGCAGTGGTGACTTTTAGGCTAAAAAGGTGAAAAAGCAACTTCACCTGTTATTTCAGGAAACAAACCAATATTAATTATTTTTAACTAATAAAATTTTTCTTATAAAACCTGACATAAACATTCATATAATTTAAAAACAAATTATCCACAACAATTTATATGAGCTGATCATCTACAACCCGCATAACATGAAGAGAATATTCAAGTTTCTAATAAACGCTTCGAAATTGCGCACGCAACTAGCGTTTAGTACGGCTAGAGACTCTGGTTGCTATGACAACGACTCTTCTCTAAGAAGAGAATGGTGAATATCACATTTCGAGCTTTGCACTCTGCACCTCATCGTCGCTTGACCCGTCGTTGCATTGGTGTTGCCGTTGCCGCATAGTTTGTTGCGTTGTGTTAATAAAACAGTTTGAATAGTTTATTATTATATTTATTATTTTATTTTACTTGGAAGGTAATATTAATATATTTTTAAGAGAAAATAAAACTACATTTATATAAAAATAGGTTCATCAAGTGTGGCAATTATTGTACTTTATTGTACATTTATTATTATTTATACATGTGTTTTTAAGGTGCACATAGGCGATTAACATGAGAAATCAGTTTTTTTGCAGACTGTTGCCCCTCGTTTTAACTTAGAACTATGGTTTAGATATCAACAGAAAGATCAATTTTGCGTGAAATGACATCAAATGTAAAGTATTTAGTATTTTGCTCCCATAAACCAATTATTAAATTTATTCACTTTTCTATTATTAGCAATAGCCATGGTATTTTAGAACAAAAAGGTAAACAAATGCTTGACATTTTTTCTGTCAGAAGTTATTAGTTATGTTTTTGTATTATTTCCTTTTTAATATTTTATAACAGATTAGAAAATGCTTGACAAAAATTAAATTATTAAAATTATAACAATAAAATTTGCACATTACGGGATATTATAAATATTGACACATAAAATGTCAAACATTTTTTATCCTTTTGTTCCAATGCCGAGGCTATTGATATTAACACGAAATTGAATAAATTTAATAATTAATTTATGGGTCTAAAATATTTCATAACTTACAAGTATTTGATGTCGGAAATTTTTAATCTTTCTACTGGTGGACCAATAATAAATTTAAATAAAAAATATTAAAGTTTATACTACACAAAATGACCAAAAATTGTAAGCCGATGTTTATTTGTTTTCCAGTTACATCTTTTTAAATGTGTAAGTTTAATGCAGTGGGCTAACAATTTGTTAAATAATTGTTTAACTATAATAAAATGTTAAAGTATATACTACACAAAATGACTAAAAATCCAAAAATTGTAATCCGATGTTTATTTGTTTTCCAGTTACATCTTTTTAAATGTTTAATTTTAATGCAGTGGGCTAACAATTTGTCAAATAATTGTTTAACTATAATAAAATTTTAATATCTTCTTGTACCTTCAGATATTTTCTGGCTTGTTTACCAACAGAGCGTCCTGTTCTCCCGAGTTCACCTTAAGTATATGTATACCCACATATGACGCAGAAAGCGCATGAGGCAACGCGAGCCCAAACGAATGCCTTGTTCGTAAACTTTCCTGTTGCGAATGAAGCCACCTAAGGCAGGTAGTTATTTTCTCATATTAAAATAAAAGTATTGATGTTAAGGTATACGAACATTACATTAAAAATATTAAATACATTAAACAAAAAAAAAATCTGTCACCTAATAGTACGATTTATACATGAAAATGGCTGTTTTTTTTGACATCAAGTTTTTTTTATTGTGCACGATATTTCAGATTTACTTAAGAGATGGTGTTATAATGAACGCACTACCGCAGACACGGTACAACGAACGCAACAGCCGACGTCACCGCCAACGACCTGACGCGACACACACACACATACACACACGCGCGCGCACTCACACACACACATATACACACACGCACACATATATATATATATATATATATATATATATATATATATATATATATATATTGTAGTAGATATTATGTACGTAGTAGTTAGTGTTATTAGCATTATAAAAAATATTTTTCAGACATTCATATGTCAAAAAAAAATACCAAAAACACTTACGGCGGCGTAAATGGCTCAAAAGTAAATATACTTGGTTTCGTTAACATTAATTTACAAATTAATAATATTCTCAAAAAAATACCTTGTAAATTTGGTGTCGTTCCTGATGATACTATGACGTTTGAGGCTCTTTTGGGTCAAAATTTTAAGTCAACAAAGGGTTTGTTGATTAATTTTAATTTCAATTCATCTGTAATTATTGAATATTTTGACGATGACAATGACAGTGACGATGACAGTTACAGTGACGATGAAAATGACAGTGACGATGACAATGACAGTGACAGTTTTAGTCAAGATTTGCTAAATATTAACATACTAGATGAGAATGATAATAAATTTAAAAACATTATTATTGAAAGCCTTATCAATCCTGCTATTACTTTATCCTATAGAAATATTTTGTGTCAAATGATAGATGATTATGTAATTTCCCCGGCATGTGAATCAAGTCTTAAGTACGAAATGACAATATCTCTTAAGAATGAAACTCCGATCAGTTTTAGTCATCGACGGTTATCGTGGTCAGAAAAAATAAAAGTACGGGAAATTATTAATGATTTATTAGATCGGAATATAATTAGACCGAGTTCATCACCTTATGCAAGTCCAATCGTACTAGTTCGTAAACCAAATAATGAAATTCGACTATGTGTAGATTATCGAGAAATAAATAAAATAACAGTTAAAGATAAATATCCATTACCTTTAATTGATGATCTTCTTGACAAACTAGCAAACAAGTCTTGTTTCAAGTAGTTTAGATTTAAAGTCAGCTTATCATCAGGTAAATATGGCTACAAATTCAATAAAATACACTGCATTTTGCACTCCTGGGGGTCAGTATAAATATATGAAAATGCCTTTTGGTTTAGTTAACGCCCCTGCTAATTTTCAACGTTTTATTAATTTAGTATTTCAGAAATTACTCCATGCAGGCAAAATTTTAATATATCTCGATGATATTTTAATTGCTACTGAAAGCGTGGATGAAAATTTAAATATTTTGAAAGAAGTATTTGATATTTTAAAACAAAACAATTTAGAATTTAGATTTGACAAGTGTAAATTCTTGCAAAGTCGTATAAAATATTTGGGGTATATTATTAGTTCAGATGGCATAGAAATGAATCCAGAAAATATTAAAGCTGTTACAGAATTTCCTGTACCTCAAAATAATAAAGATGTACACAGATTTTTAGGGCTTTCCAGTTATCTTAGAAGATTTGTACGAAATTATGCAGTTATTGCGAAACCACTTTATGACTTAATCAGAAAAGATGCAATTTGAAATTTGGACCTACAGAATTAAATTCTTTTGAAACTTTACAAAATAAATTAATTGAATCTCCAATATTATCGATATATTCCCCAACAGCTTATACAGAATTACACACTGATGCTAGTTCATTAGGTTTTGGTGCCATACTTTTACAGAGGCAGTCAGACGCGCAAATGCATCCTATTTTTTATTTTAGCAAAAGAACAACTGACACAGAATCGCGATATTTCAGTTTTGAATTAGAATGTCTTGCTATAATTTAAGCTTTGGAACGATTTAGAGTTTATTTACAACGATTACCATTTGTTATCATTACAGATTGTAATGCTCTCAAACTTACACTAAATAAGAAAGATATTAATCCGCGAATTAGTAGATGGGCACTTTATTTACAAAATTTTGAATATACTATTCAACATAGAGATTCTGAAAACATGAAACATGTAGATGCATTGAGTAGAAATATTTTAGTAATTGAAGAAAACTCATTCGAACATGTCTTAGCAATTAAACGATGTCCAGATAATGAAATAGTTAAAATTAGAAATTTATTAGAAAATAAAGAGGATCAGAATTATGAACTTAGAAATGGGTTAGTTTTTCGAAAACATAATGCAAAACTTTTATTTTGGGTTCCTTCAAGTATGATTAATAATGTAATTCGCACATGCCATGATGATATAGGTCATGTAGGTGTTGACAAAAGCATAAAATTAATTACGCGTACATATTGGTTTAAAAATATGAGAAAAATAGTAAAAAAATATATATCAAATTGCTTGAAATGTATTACATTTTCTCCAAAACACGGTAGAGTAGGATTTTTACGTAATTTAGAAAAAGGAAAATTACCTTTTGATACACTACACATTAATCACAATGGCCCATTACAGAAAACAACAAATAAAAATCGGTACATATTTTTAGTAGTTGATGGATTTACAAAGTTTGTAAAATTATATGCCACAAAAACTACAAGTACAAAAGAAGTTAAAAAACATTTGTCTGAATATTTTAAATATTATAGTAAACCTCGTCGAATTATTTCTGATCGAAGTTCAACATTTACGTCCAGTGATTTTAATAAATTTTTGAAGGAGAATAATATTAATCATTCTTTAATTGCAACATCAGTGCCGCGAGCGAATGGTCAAGCAGAGCGCATTACCCGATCACTAATCGAGATATTAGCTAAAATTCAGGAAAATAATAATAATTGGGATAAAAAAAATAGTAGAAGTTGAGTATATTTTAAATAATACATTTAACAGATCGATTAAAACAACACCTAGCATGTTATTATTTGGCACTCATCAGTTAGGAAAAAAAATTGATAGTCTTAAATCATTATTAGAGTGTGATAAAGTTATTAATAGAAATTTGGAGGATATTAGAGAAAAAGCATCTCAAGCGATTACAAAATCACAGGAACCCAATAAAATATATTATGATAAAAGACACATAGACCGGGCGCCAAGAAACATTCCGTTTGAAAAAACCGGTGGATTTATTCTGATTGTTGATTTATGTTCAGAACGACCTAAAGAATGAAATTCTGAATGTTGCCGGACAAAGTCAGTGGTCAATTTTTTTTATAGGAGGTATAAGAATGATGATGAAATCGCTATAACGAATAAGAAAACCTTGTTTATTACTATCATCACGAATATTATAAAATACAAATTTAATATGGTAAAAAAGCCGCGTGCCTGAGTGTTTGGTCGCGAATCTGGGGAACCGGGTTTGATCCCGACTGATGTCAAAAAGAAATATTTCGAATTTAAATGGCACTAAAGTTACCCTTGTGGTGCACTCTCCACACATCAATGAGTGCCCGTGAGGTGACGCCTGGTAAACCCCTGCACGGTTGCCGGATACGACCGAAGGTCGTTTTCTTTGTTTCCCTCTCCGCAGCAGTTTATACCAGCTCCAAAGTATTGTAGCGGGCCATATTGTACCCGACACGGTTTAGACGTTTTAGTTATAAAAAGAGCTTTCATATAACGTGAAACTAGATGGTGTGATAGTTTATTTTGATTTCTGAATTAAGAAATTTAAGTGAAAATTCTAAATAGTTGTTCCAGAAAAAGCAGATTGATGATAAAATTTTCTTAGTTAGAGGCCAAGTATATTATATTTAAACAAACCTGTGTTGCCAGATCATAGTCCATAGACCCCTTCCGTCCTTTTATTAGTAAAAAAATTCACACTTTATTAAGCTATGTCTCTTAAATAATATGTTTAAAAAAGTTATTTTTATTTTAATTTTGTGACGTTTATATATTTCTATAAACTGAGGTGTTTTTCAATAAAATGGGAAGCATTGCTTTGAAGCTACAGTGAAAAATATGACATTTACTATTGCTTGATATAGAAAACACATACAAAAAGAGCTCTCTTTGATTGGATTTATCTCTAATTTGAGATGGTCAATCGATTTTTACCAATAAGAAAATATGTAAATATTATTGTTCTGTACAATAATAAGCCACTGAGGGAGTAAGCCAGCTCAACTTAGAGCCGGTTCCAAGCCCGAGTAAATGGTGAGAGTTGGTGGTAGGAAAGGTACCCGACTGTAAAATCTTCGTGGAAACCAAAGACGGAAAGTATAAGATCGGAAAGTGGTATAAGGGCTAAGGTGTTCCTCGCAAGTGACATACAGTTGTAGCCTCGCCTGACCCCTATGCCAAGTCAGTTAGGACTACCCCGTCATGGACGGTCGGGATTAGAGAAGCCAGTCCTCAGGATTAGAACTCTTAGCCCTGGGAGAATGAGGAAGGACTAAGAAAAGGAGGAAGGACTGTGACGCAAAAGACTTGAGTAAGAAAGGACAGTGTGAAGAAGATGTGTTGGACAGGAATGATTGGAGGAGAAGAGTAACGAACAGCGACCCCTAAGAAGAAGAAGTAGAAGATACTATCTTAAAAAGATAAGTTTTGACAATCGTTGTGAGCACATTTACAGAGAGCGATACAGTATAAATCATTTGTTTAACAACTACAAGACATTGTTCTGCAGTCTGAATTACATTTGCAAGGCCTAATTAAAGAGTCAAGCAGAGGAGGTTATATCATTTTCGTCGGGTGTAACTTGGAATATCGTAATTCATAGCCGAATTGGAGGAAGTTCAGAGGCTCGAATAGTGGTTGTAATGATTTTTTCCATAAATATGTTTGGGCTGCATTTCTTAAACAATGTAAAAATAAAGCATCAGAAGTACAAATAATTTTGGTTAAATTTAAATTGAACCCAATATTACGGATAACCAACTTGTAGCGTAATTCATCTGATGTGATTTTTTGTTTGGCAAACAAATAAGTGCAGACTTCTTCAACCTGATGAAATTGCATCGGAGTTTCTGGGTTATTTCCAAGAGTAGAGCGAGCATCTTGAACAAATATTTGTGATGCGGCATACAGACATTTTTTCTTAGTTCCTACCCGGCTTGTCGTGTCGCAACCAGTTAGGGCATGCAACCCAGGTAAAATATTACAAATATTTTCATTAAATGATTCAGCTGCTAAATGAAAGCTAAAAGATTTTCATTTTTATTCGCTCCTTCAAACCAAATACCTCGGCAACCAAAACATCTCAGTTTATAGAAATATATAAATGACAGATATTAAAATAATAACTTTTTGACTATATTATTTAAGAGATATAGCTTAATAAAGTGCGAAATGTTTTACTAATACGGGAACGAATCACAGGTTTGTTTAAAAATAATATACTTAGCCTCTAACTAAGAAAATTTTATCATCAATCTGCTTTTTCTGGAACAACTATTTAAAATTTTCACTTAAATTTCTTAATTCAGAAATCAAAATAAACTATCACACCATCTAGTTTCACGTTATGTGAAAACTCTTTTATAGCTAAAACGTCTAAACGGTGTCGGGTACAATATGGCCCGCTACAATACTTTGGACCTGGCATAAACTGCTGCAGAGAGGGAAACAAAGAAAACGACCATCGGTCGTATCCAGCAACTGTGCAGGGGTTTACCAGGCGTCACCTCACGGGCACTCATTGATGTGTGGAGAGTGCACCACAAGGGTAACTTTAGTTATATTTAAATTTGAAATATTTCTTTTTGGCATCGGTCGAGATCGAACCCGGTTCCCCAGATTCGCGACCAAACACTCAGGCACGCGGCTTTTGTACCATATTAAATTTGCATTTTATAATATTCGTGATGTTTGTAATTTTATACCCTACAGAAACAACTTTTTAGTAGTAATAAACAACGTTTTCTTGACCGTTATAGCGATTTCATCAATAATTCTTATACCTCCTATAAAAAAATATTGACCACTGACTTTGTCCGGCAACATTCAGAATTTCATTCTTTAGGTCTTTCTGAACTTAAATCATCAATCAGGATAAATCCATCGGTTTTTTCAAACGGAATGTTTCTTGGCGCCTGCACTAACAAAGCTTCTGCACAATATAATGTAAGAGATTACGTAATGATTAAAAATAATTTTATTGTTCCAGGCATTAATAAAAAACTATGCCTAAATTTAAAGGACCTTACGAAATAAATGCCAAATTATCTAATGATCGTTATGTTGTGCAGGATATTGCAGGACATCAAGTAACACAAATTCCATACAATGGTGTAGTTAGTCCTGATTTAATGAAAAAGTGGACAAATGAAGATGTTAATAAATATTAGTTAATTTTATTTTCAGGATGGCCGAGTTGTAGTAGATATTATGTACGTAGTAGTTTATGAATCATAGTCATAGTTACATTTTTCATGTTATTCATGTTTGGATAAAATAAAGACGTTTTGAATTCAGCCTAAAAATTTTATTACATATATTTATATATATATATATATATATATATATATATATATATATATATATATATATATATATATATATATATATATATATATATATATATATGTACTTGTTTGTATCGTTTGTGAATGTAGTTTGTGTTTCTACGCATATTAAACTATTGTCTCTACAACTACGCCTGAATCTGATTAAGTCTTTTCTTAGACCTAATCCAACAGGTTATGAGCCCAGGCTGTCGCAAAAAAATACGTTATAAAAACTAAGTGCGCCGTTGTGATTCGTCAAGTTTGATATTTACGTTTAAACTGAATATTGTTGAAAACTAACAATGAGTTCTAACATTGTACGTGTTGAACTTTTAAATAGTTCTGATTACGATACGGGGAAACTTCAAATGCAAGCCCTGCTTATAAAAAACGATTTGTTTGGTTATGTGAACGGTGAAATACCAAAACCGGAACGAAATGAATCTAATCAAGCAATAGTGAATACTTGGTTAATGCCGATAATAAATCGAAATCGGACATAATACTTTCAATGTGTCTCTCAGAGCTTAAACAGATTAAAAGATGTACGACTTCCAGGGAAGTTTGGCGCAAAGTATATAACAGTCAAAAGGTTCAGCACGGATACCGACCTTGCTAAAAAACGCTTATTCTTCAACGAATGGAAGACGGGAGGGATCTGAGTAAATTCTTGGGTCCGTGAAGTTGGAGTTACAATATCACAATGCCACATCTCGCTTCACATAGTAATATTTTGCTCATTTTTTGCTATTTTTGCTGTACATCGTGAAATTTTTGCTATAGCTATTCTCAAGTTATAAACAAATAAAAAATGTAACTCCATCTTCACGCTAGAGTTACAACTAACTTAAATCAAAAATGCTCTGGTACTGCCATATTTTGCTCATTTTTTGCAATTTTTTGCTGTATAGCATAAATTTTTTGCTTAATCCATTCTTAAGTTATAATCAAATTAAAAATGTAACTGCATATTCACGCTAGAGTTACAACTAACTTAAATCAAAAATGTTTTGGTATTGCCATATTTTGCTCATTTTTTGCTATTTTTTGCTGTATAGCATGAATTTATTGCTTAATCCATTCTTAAGTTATAAACAAATTAAAAATGTAACTCCATCTTCACGCTAGAGTTACAACTAACTTAAATCAAAAATGTTTTGGTATTGCTATATTTTACTCATTTTTTGCTGTATAGCATGCATTTTTTTCGTAATGTAACTCCATCTTCACGCTAGAGTTTTGGGAATGCATACAAACTCCTAAATACACACATATCAATCAGTACATTTCTTGGCATATACATTTTTCTATCGTACAAATATGTCACTTGAAGTTATATTGCCCTGTTCATTTCTCGCCATGTACATTTGTTACTGTGTACAAATCTATACCAAGAAGTTGCTGCGCTTCAAAGAATTCAAACTTGGCGCGTTAACTGCATCTCGAATTACACTTCAAAAACAAAACCTATTTTAATAAAAACATGTGTAATATTTGCATTATGTTTTAGGCTAACTTTACGTTTATATTTTTTATTAAAACGAATAAAATTTATTTTATTTTGGAAGTGTACTTCGAGATGAGATAACGCGCCAAGTTCGAATTCTCTGATGGACAATTTCATGGTATAGATTTGTACAGTCACGAATGTACAAGGCCCAAAATGTATAGGCAATATAACTTTAAAGGATATATTATTTGCACGTTAGGAAAATATACATGCCATGATTTGTATAGAGTGATATACTCGTATGTGCAGTTCGGAATTCGTATTCCAAGCCGAATTTTTTGCTATAGTTAATCTCAAATAAATAAAAAATCTGGTGTGGCTAACACAATACTTCCCGCCATTAACCGCCCGAGTCACAAAAAATATTAAGCTAATCCTTAATTTTAGATCAGCGAATTTTACTCTAATTTTGGCAGTTTATTTTTTAAAATATAGTCTAATCTAATCCAAGTAACTACCTTTTTTGATAATAAAATAAAGATTATATTCTAAATACCGAGATAGAATAGAATTCACTAATCCAAAAATGAGGATTTGCTTAAACCTTTTTACGAATCCTTAGTTTTTATTAATCTAAATACATACCTACATATTTACTTTTGCTGGAAACTGTATTAAATTCCTTTCCTATTGTTCTATTTACTTTTTCTTTTAAATACGTTACTATTATTAATTTGAAATGATTAGTTCATTAACAGTGACATTTATCCGTCAGTTACATACATTTGAATAACTGTGTAAGGAGTTTTGTTTGTTTAAAGTGTAGAATGTGGGATTTAAATTATAGATAATTTTATAACTTTATCCATAATATATGTAGAAAAAATATTAATGCAATTCTGTAGAAAATTTAATAATCTTTAATTTTTATAATAACGTTAATTTCGGAAAAATGACATTTAAAAGTATTTTTTCCATAATAGAAAAGGTTTCAAATTTTTTTGAATAATAGTATTTGAGTTAGAGTGGAGGATCCACACATACATACACATACACACAGACATCATCGTGAAAATGTTAAAATTGGTTTCCAGGGACCTTAGAACCTGCTCATTTACCAAAATCACGATATGCGATTTTTAGGATGATCCCTATACCTCCCTTACCAATGGTAGCGGGAAGTAAAAAAATGTTTCTAACTCCAACTTCATATATCAAACTAACTTAAATAGAAACTTGCCGCTATTAATATATTTGTTAAATTCATATTTGGATGAAAGATGAAGAATATGGAATGAGAATAAACATAAAGATAACTAAAGTAATGAGAATAGCTACAGAAGAGGCACCCATACGCATATGATTGGAAGCAGATAGGGTAAAACAAGTAATTATTTAGGTATCTATTATACTAATATATTTAACAACTCATTTGACATTTCGTTTCGATACGATATTGTTAATCTAAGCAATAGTTAATATTTAACTTCAAGCGGTGTAACGGACTCTAAATGAGTTAATATTTCAAATCCGGAATATTTGTAATCGCGGAACATATCGCAGAAGTAGAATTTAAAACTGATGGTTACTTTTGTATGTAAATAAAATTTAAATTATACATTTAAAATAAAATTATAAGTTTTTTGCTAGTTAACAGTGACATGAAATAAAATGTAATAGATAAATAAATAAATAAATAAGAAAAAATAAACAAATATATTTGTAGCATTTACAAAAATCATTTAGTAGGTTATCATTACATATTCAAGATTTATTTAAGATTAAATTAAAATTAGTATAGCCAGTTGCACTTGCACTGCATGTAGTTAAATTTTGGTTAAATTGGCAATATCAACGAAATGTCTAATGATTTGTTAAATATTACTGTCAAAATTTCGATATGCACTTTTTTTGTTAATCTATACTTAAGGCATTAACTATAAGCGGTATTGGCCAGTAATGAAATATAAAATTATTTTAATGTTTATTCATTTAAACAATATTAAACAGAAGAACAGGGGCGGATTAAGAATTTTGCCGCCAGTAGACACCCAGAAAATTGCCGCCTTTTTTGAATATTAAAAGTATAGTCTCATTTCACGAATAGGAAGTTTGACCACACGAGCAGTAGGTTTTACTCTAGTTGCATAATTTTTTTTTTCGTTTACAATATAAGCGTGAATAAAAAATTGCTATAGAAATTGATTTTTCATTCGTTTGCTTTAAAAAAATGTACCTTTCTTTCTGCTTTTATTATGTTGAAAAATATCTACATACTTTATGAACTCATTTTAATGAGAAAGTGCACTTTTTTAACGGACGAAATAAAATTAATTTTTAAATATTAACCAAAAATTATAATAGAAATATAATTTTTTTTAATATATCCACTTTTCGCTTTTGATTTATTTTTGATTAAATTAAGATGAGTTTGAATTTTTAATAATTTAATAAATGTAAAATTAAAGATACTTACGTTACAATTACCGACAGGGCCGGCTTGATCTTTTGTTAAGTAATGTGTAAGATTTTACTGTGGGGCCCTTCAAAATAACAGAAATACACTAGGGTCAATCAATTATATACAGGCTTTCCTTTTCTAAAAAAAAACTTCAGTAAAAATATTTCTAATTCATAAAAAATAAATAAATATATCATCACGGCATATTACCCATTGCTGGGTGTGCCAATCTGCTTTGTACACAGATTTCGGTAATGATAACGACATATTTGTACCGTGCGGGCGTTTACCAGGCGTCACCTCATGGGCACTCATTGCTGGCGTGGAGAGTGCACCACAGGGGTCAGTTTTGTGCCATTTAAAATTCGAAATATTTGGCGTCGGTCGGGGTTGACCCGGTTCCCCAGAAAAAAAAATTATATTCAAATTATTTTTCTGTATAGGTAGTTTCTCCGAACATCTAAGACCTGCACCATCAGATTGACAGCTTTTCTAATCTCAAATAAAATTGTTGTGACTAGCGCAATACTTCTTGCCATTTTCATTTTATGTTAGGTACATAAGATTTTGAGATTGAATGACGCTGCTTAGACATTTACTATGGACGGCAAATTAAGAAGAGTGTGATAAATTGAAAACTAAAATATATAATTATTTATGTAAATAGTCATTTTCATTATTGTAATCCATAATTTTATTGTAGTAATCAAATTTTTCTTTTTAATCTGAAGAGTTGTAAGATTAAAATTTTAAAGAATACAAAAATATTGAACTAATTAGTAGTAAATACATATGAATTGTTTACAAATCGCGGGGCTTTTTTCCTTTGAAGGCTGGGGCCTGGTGCGGTTGCGTTGTACCATTCGCACCTGCCTCAAGCCGGCCCTGAAAAGTATAAAACATGATTTCTATTATTTGGATATTTGTTGAAAATAGAACACATATTCCATCACCTAAGTCCCTGAAAAACACGATAATTACAAATTCACTAGAATAATAAAAAGTATTTAAAAAATCTTACTTTATATGAACTTACTATCAGAAAACGTCGCGCTTTTTGCTCGGCGAATATTTATTAAAATTTACATTTCTAAAAAAATTGCCGCCCCCGAAAATTTGCCGCCGTAGGCACGTGCCTACTGTGCCTATGCGTAAATCCATCACTGCAGAAGAATATTTTATTTTAAAATTTTATGTAAAATATTATACGAATCCAGAAGATGTAATTGTACATTCCACGAAAAGGACATCCACTTCATGAAGCGGCTCCTCATAGTGTAATTTGAAAGTTTTCCGCCACCTGGACAAAAATCAATTCATTTTCATGTAACTATTTACTTACTTTAAAAAAATACCATCAATAACTTCACCTATCGCACAGAACTCATTAACAATAACCTCCCCGAATTTCCTAAAGTGAGTTCTGTGCATTAGGTGACGTTATTGTTGGCATCTGTGGTCATGTGGCCACGTACAAACAAACAACTGCTCACCTGCTCATTGGCACCAACTTACAAAAGGAATGCACGAGAGAAGATCTGGCTAAAGCAACACCAGCAGCTCTAAATTGTGTATTTTCTGGAAAAGTACAATTTAGCTAGATCACTTCTCTGCCAGGGTTTTGGTTTTTCTCGCCGTCCTAGTGATGTACCTGGCCTAATATACTATATTACTACCAAATTAACGATTTTATATTAGTATATTTTGATTACGATAAATATGTACCTAAATAATTACTTGTTTTACCCTATCTGCTTCCAATCATATGTGTATGGGTGCCTCTTCCGTAGCTATTCTCATTACTTTAGTTATTTTTATGTTTATTCTCATTCCATATTCTTCATCTTTCATCCAAATATGAATTTAACAAGATATTAATAGCGGCAAGTTTCTATTTAAGTTAGTTTGATATGAAGTTGGAGTTAGAAACATTTTTTTACCTCCCGCTACCATTGATAAGGGAGGTATAGGGATCGTCCTAAAAATCGCATATCGAGATTTTGGTAAATGAGCAGGTTTTAAGGTCCCTAGAAACCAACTTTAACATTTTCACGATGATGTCTGTGTGTGTGTATGTGTATTTATGTTAGTGATGCACGACGAGGCGAGAGTACTCTCGCATCTCGTCTCGTCTCGTTGTATTATGCGAGACGAGAACGAGAGCGAGATTGCAATTTCAAATTCGAGAAGAGATCGATATAACAACTGCGAGAAGCGAGAAATCTCGCGAGAGTCTCGCAATAAAAACTATTTGCAACTTTATAGCTTTGATTCATAAATTCAATGAAAAATACACCGTACAAGGAGTGGAGTCAACGGTAATTCGTGCATAGAACTGGTGAAGGTGAAAATGATATGAATTGACTATATTTTTTTGAGTCTATCTAGAGTCGAATGATATCGGTCGCAGAGCGAGGAAATGCAAAATAAAGACCAAATCTGTTTAGCATCTAATAGAAATAGTTTTTCTCCAACATTTCAGCCCCTAATTCATCCCAGTTAAAACTACGGTTAATAAAATTCTTGTCGTCTCTGAAAAGTAAAGGATTTTATATTAAGCATCGATAGGAGCCAACACGGAGTGAAGCGGAGTCATTGGTTGCCAGCGGATTAGTGTAGCGCTTTTTTATGAGTAAATCTTACTTAAATAGTGGCATATAGTTAATGATAAAGTATAGAAACTTTTAGTTACAAAAAAAAATTTTTTTAATGTTTAATTAGTTTTTCTGATGACAGAATGTATTAACAGATTTAGTGTTTCGACTCTTTATTACAGTTATACGACTGTAAATACATGGAAGACGGACCGATTGGTGCGAACTTACCGAGGTAAATACGTAGTGCGCAAGCGCTTATTTTTACAGCGAGACTCTCGCGCGAGAACGAGACAAGACCCAAAAAAATGTGCGAGAACGAGAGCAAGATCGAGATTTCAGATCCAAAAACGAGACGAGATCGATATTTTATATTTCTCGTCTCGTCTCGCCTCGCGTGCATCACTAATTTATGTGTGGATCCTTCACTCTAACTCAAATACTATTATTCAGAAAATTTTAAAACCTTGTATTTCGAACTTTTTCTATTATGGAAAGAGTCCGTTAGATTTTGGTGTAAATCAGATAACAGGAAATGGCACTTTATAGGAAGTTCAAAAGTTTTTCTTCGAAAAATACCTTTAAATGTTATTTTTTCGAAATTAACGTTATTATAAAAATTAAAGATTATTAAATTTTCTACAGAATTGCATTAATATTTTTTCTACATATATTATGGATAAAGTTATAAAATTATCTATAATTTAAATCCCACATTCTACACTTTAAACAAACAAAACTCCTTACACAGTTATTCAAATGTATGTAACTGACGGATAAATGTCACTGTTAATGAACTAATCATTTCAAATTAATAATAGTAACGTATTTAAAAGAAAAAGTAAATAGAACAATAGGAAAGGAATTTAATACAGTTTCCAGCAAAAGTAAATATGTAGGTATGTATTTAGATTAATAAAAACTAAGGATTCGTAAAAAGGTTTAAGCAAATCCTCATTTTTGGATTAGTGAATTCTATTCTATCTCGGTATTTAGAATATAATCTTTATTTTATTTAAAAAAAGGTAGTTACTTGGATTAGATTAGACTATATTTTAAAAAATAAACTGCCAAAATTAGAGTAAAATTCGCTGATCTAAAATTAAGGATTAGCTTAATATTTTTTGTGACTCGGGCGGTTAATGGCGGGAAGTATTGTGTTAGCCACACCAGATTTTTTATTTATTTGAGATTAACTATAGCAAAAAATTCGGCTTGGAATACAAATTCCGAACTGCACATACGAGTATATCACTCTATACATATCATGGCATGTATATTTTCCTAACGTGCAAATAATATATCCTTTAAAGTTATATTGCCTCTACATTTTGGGCCTTGTACATTCGTGACTGTACAAATCTATACCATGAAGTTGCCCATCAGAGAATTCGAACTTGGCGCGTTATCTCATCTCGAAGTACACTTCCAAAATAAAATAAATTTTATTCGTTTTAATAAAAAATATAAACGTAAAGTTAGCCTAAAACATAATGCAAATATTACACATGTTTTTATTAAAATAGGTTTTGTTTTTGAAGTGTAATTCGAGATGCAGTTAACGCGCCAAGTTTGAATTCTTTGAAGCGCAGCAACTTCTTGGTATAGATTTGTACACAGTAACAAATGTACATGGCGAGAAATGAACAGGGCAATATAACTTCAAGTGACATATTTGTACGATAGAAAAATGTATATGCCAAGAAATGTACTGATTGATATGTGTGTATTTAGGAGTTTACATTACGAAAAAAATGCATGCTATACAGCAAAAAATAGCAAATAATGAGTAAAATATAGCAATACCAAAACATTTTTGATTTAAGTTAGTTGTAACTCTAGCGTGAAGATGGAGTTACATTTTTAATTTGTTTATAACTTAAGAATGGATTAAGCAATAAATTCATGCTATACAGCAAAAAATAGTAAAAAATGAGCAAAATATGGCAATACCAAAACATTTTTGATTTAAGTTAGTTGTAACTCTAGCGTGAAGATGGAGTTACATTTTTAATTTGATTATAACTTAAGAATGGATTAAGCAAAAAATTTATGCTATACAGCAAAAAATTGCAAAAAATGAGCAAAATATGGCAATACCAAAACATTTTTGATTTAAGTTAGTTGTAACTCTAGCGTGAAGATGGAGTTACATTTTTAATTTGATTATAACTTAAGAATGGATTAAGCAAAAAATTTATGCTATACAGCAAAAAATTGCAAAAAATGAGCAAAATATGGCACTACCAGAACATTTTTGATTTAAGTTAGTTGTAACTCTAGCGTGAAGATGGAGTTACATTTTTTATTTGTTTATAACTTGAGAATAGCTATAGCAAAAATTTCACGATGTACAGCAAAAATAGCAAAAAATGAGCAAAATATTACTATGTGATGCGAGATGTGGCATTGTGATATTGTAACTCCAACTTCACGGACCTTAAATTCTTCGATGTAGTGGACAAATTAGAAGAAACGGAAGTAAGAATCGACAAAGATTTGCTCTCAGTAATGCTACTGTACTCTCTTCCAGAAAAATTCGAAACAACAGGAGCGCCATCGAATCCCGTGACACTCTTCCAGCTCCGGATGTTACGTATGAAGATTATTGAAGAATACAAAGCTTATCAAAATGAAACACGTAGCATAGGTTAAAATACTATGTACTCATCGAATCAGAATAAATGGGATAAATGACGAATCGCTTAAATTCCGATGCCATCGTCAAATTGAGCAGAAAGCGATCAATCAATCAAGGAGGGAATTTTGGTACTGTTAACATGGCAAATCAGTCAACAACCCACATTTCTGCCAAAGGTACAGCCGAAATATATTGTGACGATTCTGGGCATGTAAGAAAAACTTCCTTAAATAATACATTGAATGTTCCCCAGCTAAGAACCAACTTAATGTCTATCGCGAAAATCACAGACAGAAGCTATAGCGTACTGTTGAACCAAAATGTAGTTGAAATTCTGGATGCTAATGGAAACGTAAAATTGCATGCTGACAGAAAAGGCAACCTATATTACAAACGCGAATTCAGTGAATCAGAAAGCAACCAGCACTACAAGCATGTACTGAATGAACCTGCAGGCAACCAACATTACATGTGTGTAATGAGTAAATTCGAAGATGCCATTTTTGCACGAAACCGCTTGAATGTATTGAATAATCGGAAATTACCCGTTGAAGTGTGGCATAGAAAGGTGGGTCACGTAAATGTCAAAAGCCTAATAACTGCGTACTCGAATGACAAGTATGATGGTATGAATATCAAGGGTAGAACTTCTGAACTTAACTGCGAAGTATGCCTGAACGAAAAATTAACCAGAGTACCCTCTCCTAAGAACAATCTGAAAGATCTATAAGTTTTTGAAATCATTCATACGGATGTCTGCGGTCCAATGCGCGGTGAATCTTTGGGCGGAGCCAAGTACTTCGTAATGTTTACTGACGAAGCTACACGGTGGTGTGAAGTGCGGTTTCTAAACACAAAGGATGAAGTATTTGATATATTTAAAGAAGTGAAGTCTAAACTTGAGAATTTAAAAGGAACAAAAATCAAGTATTTACAAAGCGACCATGGGACGGAGTACATAAATAAAAGATTTAGCGAGTTGCTGACGTCAGAGGGCATATCAAGAAGACTGTCGACCACATCACCCGGAACAGTATGGTCTCGCGGAACAAATTTATAGGACCCTATTAGAAATGGTCCGATGCCTACTTATTCAAGCTAATCTGCCATCTAGATCAACATAGCCAACCACTTGAGAAATCGTTGTCCTACTTTTAGTTTAGACGGAGAAGTACCATACGAACTATGGTACGGTCATAAGCCTAACGTAAACTGTCTCAGAGAGTTCGGTTTTAGAGTACACTGTTTTGATACAAAAACGGATAAGGGGAAATTTGAAACCCGCACCAAAGAAGGAATTTAGTGTAAAAATGGTTGAGCTGTACCTGTTAGTTTCTTTCTTCCAATACAGTTGTTCACCCACGGGCAATAGTGGTAGAAAGTTTCTATACAGTGGTTGCAGACGCTGCAATGTGAACACCTTGGCGGCCGGTAAAACTTGCAAGTGATACACCATTTCATGCGAACCGTAATGCCGTTGATCTCCACGTTCCTGTAGAGCGGGGCCCGGTAATCGCCCTCCTGGTCTTCGTCAGGTGGGGCGTTCGGCACGAAACCTGGATCCATGAACGTCGGGGTCACCAATTGTAACGATGAGGTTTTATTCGTTACATCATTGTATAAATATATGAATTTGTATAAGACGTAAAATAATAAATAGTAGAGAGTAGAGGGGACATGTGTATATTTGAAGAATCGTATAAAACAACTGAATAAATTATATAATCAATAAAATAAAACAATGTGTCGGTGGGCAACGTAGCGGCTACATGATAGAGCCGCTATATATTCGCATACTTCAAAGAGGGCTACAGAGTATGGATTACTAAAAAAAAATAAAGTTGAAATAAGCCGATACTTGAAGTTTTTAGGAAAATAGTAACTTTTAACTAAGTTACGAGGAATTTGCTCCCAACGAATTCATTCATGAATATTTAAATGAACCACAGTGTTCTGAAGTCATAATACATGAAGAAAGTACAGCGAATGAAAAAGCTGGTCATGAAGAGTTCCCGGCAGCCTTCAAAGAAGACATGAAATTGAAACTGTCGAGAATATAAGAGGTAGAAGAAGACCAACAATAATTAGAAGTGGCCGTCGTGGAAGACAAGGGAAAGAATATAATACTTGTCCACAGCCAAAAGAAGAATGTTTAAAAGAAAATGCAGAACAATTAGACAAGCTAAAGCGAGGAAGAGCTGTAGCTTTTGTCGTTACTTATGTTAATGACATATTAATCGTATCCAATAACGACGAGACCATTGCTGAGATTCAAAGCAAATTGTCTCAGAATTTCGAAGTCAAGAGCCTAGCGGAAATAAAAAACTTCTTAGAGATCGATTTCCGAAATGAAGGACACAGTATTACTTTAAATCAGCGCGGTGACTTAGATGAACTATTAAGAAGATGTAACATAATCGATCGCAAACCAGATACGACTCCGATGGATCCAAATGCAAAATTGACAAAGCCCGAAACTGAACTTAGCGAAGAAGACATAAGATTACCGTACCGCGAGCTTGCCGGGGCACTGAACTACATAGCGAACGCTACTCGTTCATATATAGGTTACGTTTGCAGTTCCTACGATAAATCCCATTGGGGCCATTATTAGGAGAAATTTTGAGATAAATTTACAAAACTTAGAGCAAATTTATGACAATGATGCAACTAACTCGAAATGTCACTGGTATAACAAAAAATGTGTAGGTCTAGGGGGGGGGGGGTTCGCACCTTCGTCTACCCCCTGCGTACGCCACTGGATTAACATCCACACCCGAGGAATCATAGATTAAGGAAAATATATAGTAGAAGATTAGCTATCTCCTTTATAAACCGTGATAACAAGTTTTAGTGACATCTATGAAAAAATCAGAGAACTAAATTTGACAGCTGAGAGGTGGCGGGAAATAGGAATTCATTTAAATTATTCCAAAAATTAAATTTCATTTCTTCATAATGTAATTATGGTGCAAACATCTAAGAGCACCGCGATGATGTACATTCTTCTAGTCTACTTGCACACACCATTTTTTCTACCGGGCACTGTCAACTTCTGCAAGAATATCTCTTTACTACGTAGAAGTTACAAATATTTCATGTGATCTTTTTTTGAAATATGAGTACTTTGTTGTAATTTGTCATATCAACCTCGTATAATAATGCTAATATGAAAGATAATATACTTACCGAAAAAAATTGAATGATAAAACACTATATTGCAATAAAGGTACATATTCACAAATAACAGTTTGAATTTAAAATGTCAAAAATTTTCGAACAATGCAATGATTGTGAATTGTGGGAAATTTACAGCACTTTTCAAACATTTGTTACCTTAGGCATTTACGAAAATTCTACCGGTGAACTGTTACCGGTATATATCGGTAAATAGCTCTTTACCAAGTTACAGGTATTTTAAGAACGCAAGTGGTAAACAGAGTAGATTCATAACCTATGAAAAACATTTGAAAGTTTAAAATAGATTTGAAAATTGACGTAGTTAACAAACTGAGTACAGTCCTACTTCCGATTCCCATAGTGAATACATTTTCACATTTAACGCGCGCGCTTCCATTGGCATCACTGCCATTTTTGAGAATAGATTCTTCATTTACCGGCTGAATTACCCGATCCACAAATCAGGGATCCGGTAGATGGATGTAGTAGTATGATACAATTTTCGATCACTGTAACTATTAACCACTCGGTTTTTGAACGCAATCGGTAGATGCGGTATCTACCGGTAGAGTTTTCGTAAATGCCTGTTCTTATATGATTTTGACAATATTAACGTTTGAGAATCAATATAAAATCTGTACTACTAACAACATCTATGAACGGGTCAGGAAGTATTTCCAACGCTACTAGATTGCAAACTTGTTATCACGTTTCACAATGCAGTTTTACCCCGCTGACGAGGAATCGTTTGGGCTCGCCTTGATTCATTCGCGTTCTGCCTCATATGTGTACCCGCCTTTAGAGTTAAGGATATTATAATATATAAAATATTAATATATCTATAACTTTAAATATTTAATTAATAAATAAAATATGACATATTACATGTACTTCTCAGAAAAAGCCTTCAGTAACATCAGTAAAATTTCTAATTTTTGACACTGGTATTATCTGTCAATTACAAATATTTGAATTTATCCACTGGTGTTCTTGGACTATGAGAGTTATTATAACAGACTATATATTTTTTTACCTCTTAATGTATTTTAAATGTATCGGATGCAGAATTTCGTTCTTTAATATTTGTAATAACATAAATTTTCAGAAAACAATATATTTTTGAAGACACAATTACTTCCAGTAGTCCAATTGATACCAAAATCTTTCCAGTTAAGTTGTCTTACAGTTTTTGAGAAATCGTCCTTTCAACACAAAAACGCGGGCGCGTTTGTTGTGTGTTTGTAAGTGTGTGCGTGCGTGTTTGTGTATTAATATTCAACCACATATGGTATTTGCTTCATATCAGCCTCATGACATTAACAATTATTTTTTCTGTCTCCCTGTACGAGAATCGAAGTTTTACGAACTAAATATCGGACGAAAAATGACACTTTTCTGAAGGTTATCACTTTTTGTCCGCAAACCTTTTTCCTCCGCATACCTTTTTCCTACGCTAAGCCAATACTTTTCGTCCGCAAATTTTTTTCTTTCTCAAAGCCTACTATGTGTTAATAATTATTGTAATTCTGTGTACTACCCTTCTAGATCTACTATTAGTAAGGTAGACAGAAAAATGTAATATGCATCTCGGAAAAAATGCATATTATAGCCCGGCTTGTTTGCTTTACCTCGGCTTCGCCTCGGTAAGCAAACTCAAGCTCTGCTATAATATGCAATTTTTTGTCCTAGGTACATAAATAACTATTTTCAATATTACAAAAAAACGTGTAATATATGTTTTTCGCCAGTTTGCCCTGATGAAGTTGTAAGTGGCAGCGAAACGTTGGCCTTAGACCAAGTAATAAAATTTTGAATTACAATTGTGTTTAATATATCTTACAAGTGTTTAAGAAGTTTGGCGCTGAAATCAACGCTTGTGAGTCTGTCATCTGCAGACTGTTTTACACCCAACGAATTTTTAATATTCGTTCCACTAAGTAAAACCGTCTACGGAAGAGTCACTTATAAGCGTTCATTTCAGTGCCAAACTTTTAAAACAATGCTTTAATACGCTGTAACTCAGAAATATAGAAAACATTCCCCAAATTTGGCATATTCCTCTTGATTTGCCCTGTATTGTATTGCAATTTTGTTTTATTATATCTATTATTGTCGAAAATCACAAATTCGTTAAAAAAACGATAAAGCTTGATGCGGCAAGCGCTCATCAAGTTTATATTTGACAGGTTCGGTGCCGGCTTTTGTTTCACGGTGGTGTATGCGGCACTGCTGACGAAAACCAATCGCATCTCCCGAATTTTCAACGCGGGAAAGCACTCGGCCAAGAGACCCAGCTTCATATCTCCCCGCTCGCAGCTTATCATTTGCACCGGACTGGTTTTTATACAGGTATGTCATGTTATTTAACAATCAATTCTGAACAATCATTTACCCTCAATGTCATATTTTCTAAAACGAACCCCAATGTAAAAAATGTCTCATTTTCTATGTATCTTTATGGTCTTTCGGGTAATATTAATGATAGAACAAAATTTAATTTGAGATTGGCATGACTCCAATAAAAACACTAAATATCTAGGCAACGAACATAATATAAAGAACAAATCACTGCCACCAACCTAATGATTCTACCAAAAATTTCCCTTAATGGAAATTGTCAAATATTTTTATAAAAATATAATGTAAATGAAAACCTCAATAGAGAAAATGATATAAAACACACATTACAGAAGGAAATTCAAGCACTCGTTTGTTCGCCCACACGCCGCTGCGCGCCCGTTAGCGAATTTAAAACTCGTGCTAGAATACATTACCTTCTGTACCTTATGTTTTAATATACTATTATACAAATTTTATAATATGTAGAATAAAGTGATGTAATTAGATATTTTGAAAACTTTATAATTAGGTAACACAAACATAATATTTGATACCGTATTGTCAT
The DNA here is from genome assembly GCA_963082715.1 of Harpalus rubripes. Lineage (NCBI taxonomy): Eukaryota > Metazoa > Arthropoda > Insecta > Coleoptera > Carabidae > Harpalus > Harpalus rubripes. The sequence goes on from OY720448.1 coordinate 50,241,903, forward strand.
GGAATACATCGGTCTATTGCAATTCATCTCCGGTTGATAAGTATGGGTGCATTATTATTTGCAGATGTTAATCAATGGAGTGTGGATGCTGCTGTCACCCGCTCGCGCCATACATCACTACCCGACTCGGGATGACAACCTGCTCGTGTGCTCATCATACATCGATGCCTCCTACATGATTGCCTTTACCTACCCGATTCTGCTTATCGTCGTCTGCACCGTGTATGCTGTGCTCACCAGGAAGATACCCGAAGCGTTCAATGAGTCGAAGCATATTGGTAAATAGCCGCACTTTATTATAATAATTCTGGATTTGTTTGCAAAATACAACAAATCGAGTCACAGCATCATACAAGTACGTAATCAAATTGAAACTAAGTTTTTTTTTAATACGTACAAGACGGAGGAAATTCGAATTCTTTATACAAAAAATTTGTTAATTATTTACGCTACAGAAAATTGATATAGGTCTTTATGGATAAACTTTTGACACATATTCAATGGTGTAAAAATATTTCAGATATTTTCAGTTGTTTTTGAGTTACGAACAAAAAATATAAATTTGATCATTTTAATTATTGTCTATAACTTGTTTCTGAGCGGAAATTTTAAAAAAGGTATTTTATAGTTATTTATGTAACATGAGTAAAAGGTATAGGAGGCACAGGATTTAACGGACTCGCCGCCTTTGCAAAATAAGACAGTTTTTACTCAAGTTGCATACAATAGTTTTACGTCTGCAATAAAAGCGTAAAAAAGTGCCATAGCGTTTGATTTTTTCACCGGTTTCAAAATGCTACATTATCGTACGAGCATGATGCGAGAGGGGTAATGTCATTTTGCACTCGTGATACACACCATACCTATTTTTTGTCCAGCTTGCCCAAAAGATGAACTTTTGAGTGCCTGTATTGCGCGTGGTTCATTTCTTGACACTGCGGATAGGCTGTGCGCAAAGTATGCAAAATCGCACTTTCCACACTAGTACAAAATTGGATTTTACGCACGGTTCTTTTACTTTGCGCACGGTCTGTCGAACTGTTACGAAATAATCCAATTGAAAACAGTGCGTAAAGTATGTACTTTACTTTTACAATGTACAAAGAGTCACTTTTCAAGCACTAGTGCCTAAAAAGTACTTTTCAAACACCAGTGCTAAACAACAAACACATTCGGTTAATATACATGGCAAGTAGATAATTAGGTAGTAAATAATAATGAATGTAATAAAATTTATTAAGATATATTAATGTACACTGTAAACGAAACGAGTGTAATATTCATTTTCAACAGATTGAGTACTAACCTAATTTTTAAGAACATTAACATTCTTTTGACGTAACGAGTTTTAACCTAACCTAATTTTTACTATTGATATTAAATGTACAATTTGTACAGTTCTAGAAGACTAATAGTTCAGAAAACCTTCGATTTTACCTCAACAATAAAAGCTTTTTACAGAATGCGATCCAGAAAAATGCGCTGAATAACATATCAAAAGTTTCCGGATATCGGACCATGGAAACCTCCCGCCAATTGGGAAAAATGGTGGCGTTTTTAAGTTTTTGACCATTTTCTCGAAAAGAATTGCACATATAATTTTATATGAAAAGAAATAGTAAAGCGCGACATTTTTTATTTAAAAAAGATTATTTAACTTTCTACCTAGGGTAAACTGTCAAAGAGTTAGGTTAAAAAATATTTAACCACAATATCAATTTTTGAAAGATATTTAAATTACTCAAAAAATATACAATATTACGTATTTAATACTTGGCCCAACAGGTTTTACTGTTTATAACATTTTAAATTCATCATGGTATCGAAAAAATTTAATAATCGGTGATTTTTACCTCCCGCTACCCTTGGTATATGGATTGTGCTAAAAATCGCATATCAATGACCACGTTTTAAGGTCCCTGGAATCCAATTTTAACATTTTCACGATGATGTCTGTGTGTATGTGAGAATGTGTGTGTATGTGTGTATGTGTGTGTGTGTGTGTGTGTGTGTGTGTGTGTGTGTGTATGTATGTATGTATGTGTGGATCCTCCACTGCAACTCAAATACTATCATTCAGAAACATTTTAAACCTTGTATTTCCAACTTTTTCTGTAATGGAAAGAGTCCATTAAATTTTGGTGAAAATCAGATAACCGGAAAAGACATTTTACTAGTAGCTCAAAATAGTTTTTCTTCGAAAAATACCTTTAAATGTATTTTTTTCGAGATTAATGTTATTATAAAAATTAAAGATTATTAAATTTTCTACAGATTTGCATTAATACTTTTTACATATTTTATAGATAAATTTATATATTTTACGGATAAAATTATCTATAATTTAAATCCCAGAGCGTACGCTTTAAACAAACAAAACGCACTTATTCAACGCCTCATGTGATGATTGCCCTCGGGGCTCTGGGTTCGAATCCCACTAAGGCATGGATGTTCAGATTAAACCCATTCTGTAACTGGGATTTAATCCTGTTGAGGGGTTTAAAGAAAAGGTAGTTACTTGGATTAGATTAGACTATATTTTAAGAAATAAACTATCAAAATTAGAGTAAAATTCGCTAATCCAAAAGTAAAGATTAACTTAATCTTTTTTGCGTCTCGGGTTGTAAATGGTATTGTGTTGGCCACACCAGATTTTTAAATAATAATTGTTAATGGGGTCTCGTGGCCGCGACTGTCTGGTCGCGAATCTGGAGAACCGGGTCCGATCCCGACCGACGCCAAATATTTCGAATTTTAAATAGCACAAAATTGACACCTATGTTGCACTCTCCACGCTAGCAATGAGTGCCCAAGAGGTCTCGCCTGGTAAACGCCCGCACGTTATAAATATGTCATCATCGTTACCGATATCTGCGTACAAAGCAGATTGGCACACCCAGAAATGGGTAATATGCCATGATGATATATTATTATTATTACAACTATTATTATTTTATATTAGTATTATTATTATTATTATTATTATTATTATTATTAATAATATTTATCAATCTTTTCCTAGAAATTTTCATTTTTTCATTCAGAGTGATTTTGTTAAAGATAGGATAACACGGTTTGAAATTTTTAATTCAGCATGAAATTCTCTTTCATGTAATGGATTATACAATTTTTGCCGACGAAGGGTTGGCGAGTTACTAACAACTTTTATAACTTTTTTTTTTCATGAAATTCTTGTAAAATCTTACTCATCTGCAAATCGGCTCAATACCCATTTTTTTATCCAAAATTTTGATACAATTAAAAATGAAAAATATTACGTATATATTAAGTCTCAAAGTGGTTGATGAAAAAATAATAAAAACTCCGATTTTCAGATGTTTAAAATTGAAGAAGAATTTCATGCAAGTTTAAATTGTTAGTAACTCGCGAACCGCTCATCGGCAATAATTGCATAATACAAGATATGAAAGAGAATTTTATACTTGATTTAAAATTTCAAACCGCGTTATCCTACCTTTAACAGAACTAGGGTTGGGGATGAAAAAAATAAATTTTGTAGGAAAGCGTTGACTAAAATTATTTAGAAATCATCGATAATTTACTTCTTTGATGCCACGATGAATTAAAACTGTTATAAACTGTTAGACTCAGTATTATATGTGTAATATTGTATGTATATTTTTGAGTTATTTAAATGTCTGTCATAAATTATTTTGGTAAAATATTTTTTTACGTAACTCTTTGACAGTTCATTCTAGGTACAAGTGTAAGAATACTTTTCGTATAAAAAAAATGTTGAGCTTTAATTTTGTATTCATGTAAAATTATGATACGGGCCATTATTTCAAGGCAATGGCCGAAAACCTAAAAATGCCGCCATTTTTACCATTTGGCGGAAAGTTATCATCGTCCGATTTCCGGAAACTTTTGCTATATTATTCAGCGCTTTTTTCTGGACAGGATTCCGTTTAAAAAGCTATTGTTTCAATTTCTTCGAGGTTAGGGGTATTTTTCAGTAGATTTCCTGGACCCACACACCTGTCTCTAAGATTTTTCAAATGTGTAAGTAACATTTTGTACAGTATTATGAGAAAGAACACTAACAGTATTTGAAGATGCCTATACACTCCACTCAGTACTATGAGAAACAGCACTAAAAATTGTATTACTTATCCTGTGCTATAATTTCCATCGTACTAGACCAAAAAGTACTACTTTACACACTTGTTATATAAGTATGTACCTACATACCTACAATTTATTATTCTTGTCTTATTATTTTTAATGGATCCAATATGTTTGCACATTAAAAACAAGTACATTTACAATAAAATAGGACTAAATAACAATTAATAAATATTACGCGCATTTATAAAAAATACCCGCTAACAGAATATTTTGAACAATGAAATAAAATTAAAACGTTGCCTAAATACGAGTACACTGCACCTTAAAATAGGGTAGTTGCATGTTAGAATATATTTTTTTCTAAAGACAATAATGTAAGAAAGTGGTGAAATACTCGTTTTTATACTATTTTAAAGAAACCTGAACACAACATAACCTAATGCATACAACTTGCGCCTGCATAACTCGGACGTTACATTACAGTATGTCAAGGTACCTATGTTCATTTGCCTAGCTGGCAAGAATCCTATTTTAATATGTACATCCAAATTTTTATTGTTCATTTGTCTAGCATGGATATAACTTATTTTAATTTGCAATTATATATTCCTCATAATAAATTAATGAAATAATAACTGAATGCATGAATGTTATATTCCTTTTACAATCATATCTATATTCAATATTGTGATTTGTAACTTTCATAGTCATATCTTATTGAAGGAAACTACAATTAAACTAATACAAGTTTTCATTCTATAAACATACCACGTACATGTGATTGGTTAATTCAAAATTTGAATCAAATGATTGATGAATTTAATTTGTGGAAAATAATCATTTATATAACAATACTCGTATATTGTTTAGTAATATTCTATTGCCGGAAATTATTTCAAAGCCAATTTAACAATTAATTTCTCTTTAAAACAACCGCATTAAAATTAATCAACATATTTCAAATTAATTGTCCTTTGTATCATTTCTACATTGGAAATTAATCTGGTTTTGATTAAAAATAACTATCATAACATAAATACTACTGATATCAGTGTTAATTACCATAAACCATATACAGTATAATGAATATGTATGATGTTACGAGTACTATGACCAATATTAACCATATGACAATCACAGTCACAGATTATATTCTGATACACATTAAATTGATACTGTTCTAGGATTTACAATGTACACAACGTGCGTGATTTGGCTCGCTTTTGTCCCCCTTTATTTTGGAACTGCGAACAACGTGGCACTCCGAATAACAAGTATGTCCGTAACGATCAGCCTATCAGCAAGTGTCACCATCGCGTGCTTGTTTTCGCCGAAGGTAATTTCATCTTTGTAGCGCACTATTGCCAGGCGAATTGTATTTTCTTTTGTTATTTTCCTCAGCTGTACATTATACTGATACGCCCAGAACGCAATGTACGACAAAGCATGATGCCCGTCCGATACAGCGCTATCAACAAGAGCACCGGGACTACCAATTCCGGTGCCGGAAGCATGATGGCTGCTGTACGTGTCACCGCTGCTACTTGTAATCAACAACAGCAAATACAGAAACATGTTCCACCGATTGATTCCAAAGATAGTGAGTTTACATTATTTTTATTTATTCTTGGAACATTTACCATATATTTCTGCATATACCGGGTGCCTACTTTATATGGAAATGCAATGGCAAAACTTTCATGTAGCTGTAATTTCTGTCATATTAATTTTGGAGTAAAATAGTAAACATACAAATGTTCAGAATTAAAAACTGCGTGTAATAAGTTCAAAATTATTTATTGCATGCATTTCGTTTGCGAGAAGCAAAATAAAAGTTATATAAAAATATTTTTTGTCTATTTGCAGAGTGCGATGAGAAATAAAACAAAAATGTCAAATAAATAGTTCTATTTTTTTCAGATTGACACATGACGTTGGTCCTATTATAATATTTTAACGGGGAGCGTTCGGTATTCTGGCAACGATGACTACGATGAGCACCGAAGTATGTCAAATGCAACTGCTTGACCAATCGTATTCATCCATTCAATGTGTTTGGGAAACTTCGGTGCTCGGCGCTATCAGCGATAAGACGTGCTGAACGATTTTATTTAATTATTTATCAGTAAATAATGGAGACATTCTCAGACGAAATATAGTAAAAATGAACAAGCAGAAGACTCACGTCATCGACCTGAAAAAAACCTTATAAAATGAAATATAACTTATAGAAATTATTGGGTGGTATTTATTTTTTAAAAAAGAGGGAATAAAAAATACTAGTATTAAGAAACGTACATATTAATAAAATTTACCTTCATATCAAAGTCAATCTTTTATTCCTTTTAGGAAATATAAAATTATTTGAAATAATTGTAGTCAATTTTTGTATCATAACGATAACATTACTGACAATGTCCATGTATACATTGAATTTAAAATCGATCAAATATCGATCCTGTCCCTGTCACTTGAATGACAGGTGATTGTCAACTCATCTCATCCAGGCAGAATTAATATAAATGATTGCAAATATTAAAGTAGTTATGTATTATTGTTTTGTTAAAAATATATTCAACTATTGAACTGTCAATAAAATATATAAATATCGTTCTAGTATCTTCTTAGTATTTTGTGAGTTGTGTCTTACGCTATAGAATTACTGCAGTGCCCAATTACCGGATAAGCTGACTAGGCTGCAGCCTAGGGCGCACAGATTTTTGGGGCGCACAATTTTCTCGTCTTGTAGTTTTTGGGGTGCTTTGATTTGCTTAGAGCTAAGACGACCTAAACCAGGCCCTGAATATTATTGGTTTGTCTTAATAAATATTACACAATAATTCATCATCTGCAATCATGGGAAGGCAACATCTAGCAATATAATATGTATTGTATTGATTATGGTGAAATATATTAAGTACATACATATATGTACTTTAAATTGTACATAATTAAATCCAAATATATGTAATAAATAAATAAATAAAAATAATTATATAAAAGAAAATGATTATTTTCAAAAATAGTATAATTTGTTATTAATTATTTTAATTACTTACATGCATGTATTGTATACAGTAAGTTATGCAACACACATTACATTTTCTAGAATAAATTAGTACCCCATGTATACGTAGTAATAAGTGACGTCATTATCTAGTAATATTTATTGATGACGTGAGTCTTCTGCTTATTCATTTTTACTATAGAATAATTTTCAAGCCAAAACATTGAATATCAAACAATAAACTTTTATCTGTCAAATTCAAAGAATACGACCCGGGCTCCCACTTGATCCTTGTTCTGTGGCCAATACAAGCTTGGAGCACAGTATAAATATAAACAGTATTCGCACACTTCAGAGACAGAGGTGCCTTTGATCTAATGATTAAGAATACAATTAGTTTAAGGTAATATATCGTAATTACTTTTTAAAATTGGATTTTTAAATAATTGTAAATTAGGATTATATTATTAAGGTGAACATAAATTTAGAGGCAGTTTTTGTAAAATCATGCAGCAGAAATGTTTCAGTAAATGAAACTGGTAAAACTCTGATACTGTGTATTTTATTGGTGTGTCCATGTGAAGTACCTATCGACTATTTAGCAAAATAACAAAAATATGTGCTTTATGAATTGTTTACACACGAGTTGTGCAGGTAGACCACAATATAAAAAATAACTGTCTTCGATAGTTTTGCGATCCTACGGAGCGCAGCAAAACTAAAATTTATATTAATTTCAAGAGTATTGGTAGTCGGTACTTGGTGGAACATATTATAATATTAGATGAAAAATTAAAACATAGATTCTTGGTTTTTTTATTTTATTTCAAATTTGTGACGGCCGTTTCGTTCTTTTGAACATCATCAGATTGGTGATGCTAGGTCATTCGACATTCGATGTCAAATATTTTAGTAACCAAATATATGGGGAGTGCAACTACTGTTTATATTTATAAAGTACTTGAACTGTGACTAGAACTTTGGAGGTCAGATACGTCAAATGGATCATTCACACCCGTCACGTCGTAAATTTTTTATTTGTTATAACTTTATCCTGGAGAATGTTTTATTTTAAAATTATTAAGGGTATATTCCAAAAATAAAATATAATAACCAAAACCTCGATTTCGGTTACAGACTGGTTCTAATTACTTGACTATTATTATTGAAACAGTTTGGTTACTTCTGCGATAAACCTAAAATGTTCTGTTAAAACATTTCGTCTATCGCCTTTCAAAATCCTAAATTTTTAAATAGAAAATTAAAATACGTAGAATACAAACCCCTTGAAAACATATGCAAGTATCAACTAGTTGATAAATAGTATCTAACCACACTAATCTTTCATATCTGACATGTCATGAAAAAGGGCAGAAAATGTTACCAAGAGAACCGAGAAAAAATTCACGGTTGCGTTGCTGCGCTTCTTTTGCAACCATTTTTACCATTTGAAATTATTGGATTCCCACTTTACTCTGGTTAACCATGGTTAAAATTTGTTATTTTTGCCATATACCCTATTATTAATCAGTAAGTATTTTACGATTTTTATATAAATTTGTTGTTTCGATTATGGTTTATTATTATTATTATTATTATTATTATTATTATTATTATTATTATTATTATTATTAAAAAATGTAGGTACATAAATTTGAAACTTATAATTCTTTGTTCGTCATAAATATTTTAAGATGTTTTTCATTTTACTTAACACGTTCGCTGCCAAATACGAACTTTCTCGTAGTTGGCTTTTGTCACAGTAAAGCCGTACCTTTTTTTGGTATGCTTTTCCCTGACGTCAGAGAACGATTTTTACTGTTTTGACGTTATAAAAGAAATCAGTAACTGTTTACATGTCTAAGATCGTTAACTTAATGTAATTATTGAAAAAAAATATGATGCCAAGTTTTCGCGTAGTTGGCTTTCCGATATGAGTAAAACCATTGAATAAATAAACTACTAGTAGTAGATTATTTATTCAATGGTAAAACCATCATAACAGGCCACCTACGGGCTAATTCGTAGGAAGTTTCCTGTTGTAACAAGTTTGTTTCGGTTCTAAGTTGCATTATTTCTTCGCTTTTTGGTTAGTTTTCTGTAAGCTCTTAGATAGGGCAGTCAGCATAGTGCATTTTTATTCATATGAAAGGGTTACTTATGAATATTTTTTTAAAAATATTTTGTATAATCCAAATATAATACTTTTTATATTTCATACCTAATAACAAATTTATATTATATAATTATTTTATATGCTAAAGTTTGGAAGTAGGTACATACATACTTTGAAACAATATATACATTTTTTAAAATCATAATAATAGGCCAGTTACGAGCTAATTCGTAGTAAGTTTTCCTGATGTAACAAGTTTGTTTCGGTTCTAAATTGTATTGAATTTTTTGATCGTGTTTTGGAAAATATATTATTTTTATATTATATTATATAATGCCGAAATAAATATATAAAACAATTGTTATTATATAAATTTCTATTCCCTACATTAAAAATTTACATTTGGTTAGCAATGCTCAAAAAACATGTATAATAATTGAACCAAATATGTATCCATACGCCAATCCTATTTCTCCAATTCCTACCCCACATGCCAAGCTTTGTGAAATATCGTTATATTGAACGAGAACAGTCGTAGCTAGCTTCAAAAATTATATTGTGCGGCACGAGTTACTTCGTAGCTGGCGTCACTAGCTGAACTGCCAAACTCGTAATGGGCAACTGCAATACACTTGCCGAAAACTGCTTTGGCAGTGAACGTGTTTTAACACATTCTCTCTGAAGTGGAGGCGACTAACAACAACGTGCCATTACCAACACACGTAGTTTTATGGCCTCTGCATCTATGGATTTATCATAGAACCGCCTAAGTGTCTCATACCCATGCGACTAAAGACCAAAACTTATTTATATATTTTTAAATGCGGTGTACCACCACTGGTTTTTTCTTTTCATTTTTGGAATTAGATTAGCGTAAAAAATGTAAAAAAAATCGGCGCACGACACACGACTAAACAAAACGTGGTGGTGAGATATACATTTTACATATATCGTAAATATTAGGAGTCAGCTTGTGTTTTTCATTTAAGCGATATATAATTTTTTCAAAAGTTACTCCAAATTTTAAATTTAATATCAATAATCAATATCAGGTTTGGTCGCTACCCATTCAAGGGGTGCAGAAGTATTTTTGGAGGTTGCGGGATTCTCAAGAAATTTAAGTGTAATATATTTCCCAATTAGTGAAAATGTTTAAAGGGGTAAGCATTTCAAGTTCGCTAGACTCGAGTTACGTGTGCGCTCGCGGCCTGTAGTTTTCAGATACCCATAGCGACTCGGTTAAAAAAAATATGTATTTTTTCATTTTTCAATAATTAAAAAGTTAAATTACTTGATATTTCATTACCCAAAATTAAATATAATTTGTTTAATATTTTTAGATATAGAAATGAACGCTAACGGAAACGCAAAACCTGTAATGGTGGACAACAGTACCCAAACGGTTGATCCTCCACCTGCATACACCGCAGCAGGCCCACCAGCTACACCCAACGGCAACTCTAATGGTGATGCACAGGATTTACAAAAAGGGAACAACACATCAGTAAACAATAACTGCGCACCGGTCGTGGGCAATGGTCCGCTTCTCTCGCAAATGAAAGATGTTACTTTATAGCAAGAGGACAAGGATAGCGACACTCGCTCACGAAATTCCAGCGTGAAGTCACGCCGCCTGCCAGTGCAAGTCTAAGTTCTCGCGGTCGATTTTGCCTGTCGTAGCCATCCGACACTATCTAGTTTCGTTTCGATTGAGAACAGTCATACTATGTCCGTCTAAATGTTATTTATTTATTTTTATTATTTTATTTTTTCGTTCTGAACTGAAACGAAACGACTGAAATTTAATGGTATTTTTAAAGGTGCTGTGAAATAGATATAAAGAAAAATATTTCTATGAGATATTTCTACGACTATTTTAAATGCTGTAGATGTTGTAAATATGTTCTAAAATACGTATAGATATATTAAGTGTAAATCTAACAAAATATAATTACTATCTGTAAAAGAAACATACTGTTGTAATATGTACGTAAATTTCCGTATACTATTCTGTAGTCACTGTTGCATAACATACAACATATCCAAAGACATGAATGTGAGAAAATGTTAAGTATAATTGTTGTATATATATATATATATATATATATATATATATATATATATATATATATATATATATATATATATATATATATTGTTTTATAATGGTTATTCTATTTATTCTTCTTCCATTGAATTATATATATACAGAATATTGATTATTTATCAAGTTACAAAAAGACAAAGAATAAATGTCCCTGCGTTATAAAATTCAGTCCATTAATGTACATGTAATATGTTACCAATGTTTGTTATTTGGAAACTAATTACTACAATTATATGACATAGATGTATAATATAATGCTGTAATGTAAACAATTACACAAAAGGAGTGAAGTATAAGAGACAGACAGTACAGAACGCGGAAGTGTTGACAAGGTGCTGTGTAGACGCTTCGGCGGACGCTTGCTGCACTCTTGAGCCCAGCGCAGCACGCTGTCTCGCCCTCCTTGCGCGTTTACCGCAGCAACTTTACGCTTCCTAAATCCAGCCCAGCAACAAACACTCAATCAGACCAACTCATACGTACACCTAATTAATACTTGTATTACATGTCAAAACTATAAATACAGGGAAATAAAAATTTCAAATGTTTTAAGTCGCTCTTCACTTGCACTCTGCCTCGAACCATTTTATTCCAGTTCCAGATTAATACGGTAAACTTAAAAATAATGGATAGAGACAGTCAAGGTAAGAGTAATCAATTTGTACTTAAATAATTAATTATTTATTCATTCAACAATGTCAACTACTGTTGTAAGATCGTTTCATTTGTATATTTTATAAAAAAAAAATGGCGGGCCGTTCTGAAGTTCCGTGTTCTGAATGTGAACAAATTGTGAAGATTAGTGAAGATCTTTACGTTTCTTGTTTTGGAAAATATAAGAAAGTGTTTCATATGGCATGTGCCTCAGTTAAGAAAAGCGAGTACAATTGTCTTCTTGCCAATAAGAGTTTACTTTGGATGTGTGACAAGTGTCGTGAGTCCCACAACTCAACTGGATCAACCGAAGACAGTGTGCAAGTAGTGCTTGATAAATATTTAGACATTATTAAAAATTAAGAATCTTTAATTTTAAACCTGAACAGTGAAATAAAATCTTTTAAACTCGTTTTAAATACGATAAATGACAATCCGTCAAACGTAAACACTATTTTACCGATAAAGTCAAACAAAAATAATATAGTTGATAACATAAAATTGCCGAAGCAAGCCGCTACTAGCTTGCCGGCGAATAGTAAAACTGTGAACAATAATAATATCAATAGATGTCGATAGCGGTTTAAAATCGCAAATAAACAATTCACAAAAATTGATGAATTTAAATTCAAATAATACTCAAACATACGCGGATCAATTGAGAAAAAAATCAGTTTCTTTTTCATCCGTTAATAATAATAATGTTAAAACCACGTCAAGTGAAAAAGTTTTTCTAAATAAAGATGAAAATAATGTAGAAATAGTAAATGAAAACAATTCATTTATAACAGTTCAGAATAAAAGAAACCGTAATAAAGTTATTTACTGTACAGGATCTAAATTATCAAGTTTAACAGTTGTTGTATCTCAAGTTGAACAACATTTAAATTTATTAAATGTCAAGAACTATGCATGTGTCTCTTTGACACCTAAATATAATACCTACTCTTCGTTCAAATTGAGTATCCCCCGCACTTACCGCGATACAGTCACAAACGCTAATAATTGGCCAGAAGGTGTCCTAACAAACAATTTTTTTATTAAAAAAACAACTAAAATATTTTTTTAGAGAACAGAATGTCCTCATCCGGGGCGACATAAACTCTCACGAGACTCTAAGTTCGAACTCAAATAAAATTAATCTATTTCATAAAATTATAAACACAAACACACAGGGTCAATATAAAACGCGCCAAAATAATGATAATAAAAATAATAATAATAATAATAATAATAATAATAATAATAATAATAATAATAATAATAATAATAATAATAATAATAATAATAATAATAATAATAATAATAATAATAATAATAATAATAATAATAATAATAATAATAATAATAATAATAATAATAATAATAATAATAATAATAATAATAATAATAATAATAATAATAATAATAATAATAATAATAATAATAATAATAATAATAATAATAATAATAATAATAATATTTATTTATTCAAAATAGCACAATCGTACAAGAATAAGTCACAGAATTATGTTACATAATTAACAAAAAAATTCATTAATATTGTAGCATGCTTTATCTAACAGAAATAGTTTTAATGATTTTTTATATTTGGTCATTGGTAAATCTTTAATATTTTTGGGTACATTATTATAAATTTTTATGAGATTATTTAGAACTCCTTGGTGAATAACGGATAGATTACTTCGCATGATATTAAATTCATTTTTAGTTCTCGTATTGTACTTGTGTATCCTCAACATATCTTCAAACAGATTTTCAAATTTTTTGACAAAAATGGCAGCTTCTAGAATATATAAACTCGGTAAAGTTAATATCTTGTATTTTTTAAATAAGTTTACACAATGTTCTCGAGGGCTAACTCCACTAATTATTCGAACACACTTTTTTTGAATTTTAAAAATATCTTCAGCATTATGAGAAGAGCCCCAGAAAATAATTCCATACATAAGGTTTGATTGTATGTAGCCATAATATATGTTGAGCAAAGTTTCAGTGCTAACTAATGTTTTTAGGTATCTCAACATGTAGACATATTTATTAATTTTTTTACCTAGAAACTCTGTATGAATTTTCCATTTTAAATTTTTTTCAATATTCAGTCCTAAGAACTTAATACTGTCCAAGAAGTGCAGCTGTTCAGATGTTTCTAAATTTTGATTCAGTATTGTTAAATTATTTGAATAATTACCAAATTTAATTACTTGTGTTTTATCTGTGTTCATCTTCATATTATTATCGACGAACCATTTCTCAAGCGATGAGAGAGAATTTTGTATCGACTTTATCAGTTCAGACTCACTTTTAGATTTGCACAGAATAGCTGTATCATCAGCAAACAGAAGCATATTACTTGTAGTAGTAGATTTAGGAAGGTCATTTATGTAAATTATAAATAAGAGAGGACCTAAAATGGAACCTTGGGGGACACCTCTTGTTGTAGTTTTCCATTCAGAGTAAATAAAATTATTTTGCTCATTTGTTTCTATTTTTACTCTCTGAAGTCTATCAGAGAGATATGATTTTAATAGATCGAGAGGAATACCGCGTATGCCATAAGTCTCTAATTTATAGATAAGCAAATCTATAGGAATAGAATCAAATGCCTTACTTAGGTCTATAAGTAGAGCTACAATGTGCTCTTTGTTATTCCAGGCTTCTAAAACATAAGTTAATGCCTTAAAGATGGATAAAGTTGTTGATTTATTTTTAACAAACCCATGTTGTTCTTTGCAGATAATATCAAATCTTTTAAAATAAGTACTTAATCTACTGTATATACATCTTTCAAAAATTTTTGAGATATTACTTAATAATGAGATAGGGCGATAGTTATTCATAGTATGTTTTTCTCCTCCCTTAAAAAGTGGTTTTACAATCGCTCGTTTGAGTAATGCCGGGAAGGTACCTTCTGCAAAAGATAAATTACAAATGTGTGTTATTGGTACTGTGATGTAATGAGCAGATAATTTTATTATTTTATTTGGCACTTCATCCCAACCTGTTGATGACGTATTTTTAAGTTGGTGTATTAAATTAAATATTTCTGTTTCTGTAACAGGGTTGAGAAAGAGAGTATGCCTATTATTGGATAATGTGCCACAAGGTTGAGTTTCTTCTAGCCCTAGAGTATTTGCTATATTGATGAAATAGTTGTTAAATTCGTTTGCTATGTCTAATGAGTCTGTAATAGTTGTATTATTTAATGGATCAACAATAGTATTTATATAATTGTTGTTAGTTCTTGAATTATTATTAGTTAGCCTCTTTATTATTGACCAGGAAGACTTTACCTTGTTTTGGGAGGAATTAATTATATTTTCATAATATTTTTCTCTAGCTTCTTTCATTTTATATTTTAAAAGTATGGAAATTGCATTAATTTCTGATTTTAATATATTAATATTCAGATTTAAGGATGATGAAGCTTGCAGTAAAAATTTTAAATCTGCTTTTTTATTTGATAACTCTGTAATTTCTTTGGTGATCCAATTATATTTTATTCTCTCTGTTTTGGCTGCAGTTTTATGTATAGGAAAGCACATATTAAAATAATGAAGGAATATAGAAGAAAAATTTGTATATGCTTCATCAGTATTATATGAATTTAAAATTTCTGCCCAATTTTCTTTTGATAAATGATATAAAAAGAACTGTATATTTTGTTGTGAAAAATTACGCTTATAATTGTAAGTGTGAGAATTTTTAATATTACATTGTTCTAAGCGCAAAAGTTGTGCTGTATGGTCCGAGTAATTATTATGTAATATTTGATATGAAACTTTCATATTTGAGGTAATAATGAAATTATCTAAGCAAGTAGCTGAATGATTTGTAATTCTAGTAGGTTCGTTTATAATAATATCTAAATTGAAATTTTCCGCTATTTGTTTGAAATTTTTTGAGTTGTTATTTTCTATGAGCATATCAATATTAAAATCTCCAGCAATAATAATTTTAGAGTTAGGATGATTTTTAAAAATAATTTCTAGGCAAACATACAAGGACTGAAAGAATTCATCCGCATTCGCCGAGGGAGTTCTATATATACATAGTACAATAATATCATCTTTTATAAAATGAGCACCACAACATTCAAAGTGTGTATCAGAATTAATTGTTTCTAAGTATTTTATAGTTTTACAAGAAATATTATTTTTACAATATATGGCTACACCTCCATGTGTCATAGTTTCTCTACAGTAGAATGAGACTAAATTGTATGTATCTAAATTAAACATATTTATTTCTGTGTTATTCAACCAATGTTCACTGATGCAAATTATATCTATATTTTGATAGTTTGAAATAATTAATTCAATATCATTTAATTTATTTCTTAAACATCGTACATTACTATGTAATATGTTACTAAAGGAATGGCAATTTAAGTATTTGTTAGGGGTGTTGGGGTTTTGACTAAAAAAGGTGATTCTTTTGAAGAAGTGTTGATACTATTTTTAATTTTAAAGTTGTATCGGGAAATACTAACTCCTGATGGCCAAAATTCGCTTTGATATAGACTGTCTTTGAGGGAAAAGTTAGCACCAATTTTAAAACTTTTGTATGGTATATTTTCACGAGATGGTGTTACCTCCTGTACGATGAAGTTGGAGCCCTGATTTTTGGTTTTTTCTTCCAAATAGTTTTCTATCATTTTCACTGATGTTGTTGGTGATACTCTTGATACGAAGATCCAGACCTTTCGTACTCCAGAGAACTCATTGGACATTTGGGTGGTTGAGGCGCCTGTGATTTTCTTTGGCTTTCTTTTGCGGGGGTATATAACTGTTTGGAAATCTTCTTCTGTAGATTGATCATTTATTTTAATATTTTTTGGAGCCGGTACTGTGTTTGCTCTACTTTCTTTGTGTATTGTCGACTTGTTTGAACTGCCTTGGCCTTGGTGATTTGCAGCTTCAAGGTTATTTTTTTGATTGGTTTTAGTTGGATTTTGCTTAGCTGAGTCTGAGTAAGATGAAGGCTTAGTTTGTGCTGCCACATCTTTCTCGTGGTTTATATTGTTACTATTTGACGTGTTTTGGTTGTTATTTAGAAATTTATTTATAATTTTATTTTGTTCTTCAATTTTTGAATCTTGTTTTTTAAGTAATTCTAAGATCTCATCCATTTTAGTTTTAAATAATGATAATAACTCACGTTCTGTTTTTGTTGTGTATGTGTCATCTTTTTCGTTGCACATGTCACAGATGTATTTTATATTGTCATATTTCTCAATAAATTTTAATTCTGTGGGATTATATTGTGTGCACGATTGGTGTACCACCTTGTTACACATTCCACTACATTTTAGAGTTTTATCATCACTTTTAATTATTATTTTGCAGTTTAAGCAGGAGACTGCATTATTTTTACGTGTATTGTACGCTGACATCTTGAATAACAATAATAATAATAATAATAATAATAATAATAATAATAATAATAATAATAATAATAATAATAATAATAATAATAATAATAATAATAATAATAATAATAATAATAATAATAATAATAATAATAATAATAATAATAATAATAATAATAATAATAATAATAATAATAATAATAATAATAATAATAATAATAATAATAATAATAATAATAATAATAATAATAATAATAATAATAATAATAATAATAATAATAATAATAATAATAATAATAATAATAATAATAATAATAATAATAATAATAATAATAATAATAATAATAATAATAATAATAATAATAATAATAATAATAATAATAATAATAATAATAATAATAATAATAATAATAATAATAATAATAATAATAATAATAATAATAATAATAATAATAATAATAATAATAATAATAATAATAATAATAATAATAATAATAATAATAATAATAATAATAATAATAATAATAATAATAATAATAATAATAATAATAATAATAATAATAATAATAATAATAATAATAATAATAATAATAATAATAATAATAATAATAATAATAATAATAATAATAATAATAATAATAATAATAATAATAATAATAATAATAATAATAATAATAATAATAATAATAATAATAATAATAATAATAATAATAATAATAATAATAATAATAATAATAATAATAATAATAATAATAATAATAATAATAATAATAATAATAATAATAATAATAATAATAATAATAATAATAATAATAATAATAATAATAATAATAATAATAATAATAATAATAATAATAATAATAATAATAATAATAATAATAATAATAATAATAATAATAATAATAATAATAATAATAATAATAATAATAATAATAATAATAATAATAATAATAATAATAATAATAATAATAATAATAATAATAATAATAATAATAATAATAATAATAATAATAATAATAATAATAATAATAATAATAATAATAATAATAATAATAATAATAATAATAATAATAATAATAATAATAATAATAATAATAATAATAATAATAATAATAATAATAATAATAATAATAATAATAATAATAATAATAATAATAATAATAATAATAATAATAATAATAATAATAATAATAATAATAATAATAATAATAATAATAATAATAATAATAATAATAATAATAATAATAATAATAATAATAATAATAATAATAATAATAATAATAATAATAATAATAATAATAATAATAATAATAATAATAATAATAATAATAATAATAATAATAATAATAATAATAATAATAATAATAATAATAATAATAATAATAATAATAATAATAATAATAATAATAATAATAATAATAATAATAATAATAATAATAATAATAATAATAATAATAATAATAATAATAATAATAATAATAATAATAATAATAATAATAATAATAATAATAATAATAATAATAATAATAATAATAATAATAATAATAATAATAATAATAATAATAATAATAATAATAATAATAATAATAATAATAATAATAATAATAATAATAATAATAATAATAATAATAATAATAATAATAATAATAATAATAATAATAATAATAATAATAATAATAGAAAAATGTGTTTAAACGTTTACTATCAAAATGTGCGCGGTTTAAGAACAAAAACGGACAAATTATGGCAAGCTGCTCTACAAAGTAATTATTACATTATAATTTTAAATGAAACGTGGTTAAATGAAGATTTCTTTGACAGCGAATTGTTCGGTGATAATTTTATAGTCTATAGAACAGATAGAACCATTGATACAAGCATTAAGAAGAGGGGTTGTGGCATACCTATCGCAGTGAACAAACTATTTTCGTCAGCTCCTACACAACATGTCAGCGTGAACGTCGAAGAATTGTGGATTTCTGTGTTTCTAAGTGATGTTCAATACATATTTTGTGCAGTGTACTTTCCTCCCTTAAGCAAGCCCAGTCTTTATGAAGATCACATTGCATCGCTTGAGAAGATAAGTGCCTATTATCCTAACTCGATTATTTGTGTAACGGGAGACTTTAATTTCTCAGATGTTAATTGGACAATGAACAATAACTTTTTGGAGCCAAACGTTACGAATAATATTGCGGCTGAAAGTTTATTTGACAACTAGAGTTACTTTGATTTAAAACAATACAGTAATATCAAGATTAACATGCATAGGATATTAGATTTATGTTTTTGTAATGCTCCAGATACTTTCAAGATCTTGCAAGCAGAGGATGAATTATTACCAATAGATTGGTATCATCCCCCATTAAATTTCGAAATAACACACAATGAATAAAGTAATACGCTTCAGTATAGTACAAATTGGAAATATAATTTCAAAAAAGCTAACTATAGTCATATTAATGGCTACATTTTTTCTGTAGATTGGCAAAATATTTTTTCACAGGATATAAATTATTACGTAGATTTTTATTATGAATATTTGAATACATTAATTGAGCTGTGTGTTCCTAAATATTATTTTAGTAACGACAATTTCCCAAAATGATACACGAAGGATATAAAATCCTTAATTTTACGTAAAAATAAAATGTACAAGTTATACAAGAAAACAAATAATGATTTATATAATACTCAGTACAAAGTTTTGCGTACTCAAGTAAAAACTTCAATAAAGAATAACTATACAGATTTCATTCGTAACACAACACAATATTTCAAATAATATGAAATCATTTTGAAAGTATGTCAACTCTAAAAAACCCGCTAAAATTGGATTACCTGATACAATAAATTATAATAATATCTCATCTTCTGATGGTAACAATATAGCGAATATGTTTGCAGATTATGTTAAATCAGTCTACAGTGTTAGTAAGAATTTGAAAGTAAGTAATGAAAATATAGAAGCAAATCACATTAATATTAATAAAATTTGTTTTACTCAAGATATTGTTTTTGACAAATTAAGTTCAGTAGATGCAAATAAAAGCGCAGGTCCTGATGGGAATCCCTCTTATTTTATTAAGATGTGTAGTCCAATTATGGCTCTGCCAGATTATCTTCTTTTTAACTTATCCCTAACATCTGGAATAGTTCCTACAGCTTGGAAAAATCTTTTATCACTCCTCTTCACAAAAATGGAGACAGAAGTTATGTAGAAAATTATCGTCCCATCTCAGGTCTTAATATATTTTCTAAAATATTCAAATCTTTAATTACTGATTATATGAGTGAATTATTTAGAAATGTTATTTGCGTAGAACAACATGGCTTTACAAAAAAATAGATCAACTAGTACCAATCTAGCTGTGTACTGTGAATATTTATCTCAAGCATTAACAAATGATAAACAAGTGAATGTAGCTTATACCGACTTTCAAAAGGTTTTCGACCGTGTAAACCATAACATTTTGATACAAAAACTAGAACTGTTTGGAATTTGTGGTACCCTTTTAGAATGGTTCAAGTCCTATTTATGTGATCGGTACCAAATATTTAAAATTAATAATCACATGCCATATCGAATTCATGTTACATCTGGCGTGCCCCAGGGATCACATTTAGGACCATTTTTATTCTCATTATTTACAAATGATATTTCTAAAATTTTGTCTACTTGCAAATTCTTACTCTTTACTGACGACTTGAAATTGTTTTCGGTGGTAAATAATAATCATGATGCCAAATTATTACTAGAAGATTTAAATTCTCTAGATTATTGATGTACAATGAATGATATCAATCTAAATGTAAATAAATGTAAAATTATGAGATTTTCAAGAAAAAGAAAAATGTTATTATTTAATTACTCATTGAATAATACTATACTTGAAACTGTTCTATTTATTAAGGATTTGGGTGTAATTTTTGACCCATAGTTGAACTTTAAACAACATATGGATAATATCATTAGAAAATCCTGTAAAATGTGTGGATTTGTAACGAGTATGTGTAGAGAATTTACCAATATAAACATTTGTATCTTGTTTATAATACCTTAGCTAGAAGTAATTTAGAATATTGCAGTATCATATGGTCACCTCATTATCAATATCATGGGCGCCAATACAATGTTGTTCAGAGGGGGGCAAAGTCAAGAATACAAAAATCCTAATACTAAACGATCAGATTCACTATAGTTATATATATATATATATATATATATATATATATATATATATATATATATATATATATATATATATATATATATATATTTGAATTAATCAAAAAGCCAATCGCCAACCTTTGAAATTTGTTTCAAATTGTAGGTTTTGATTGTCTCGAGTGCCCTCGTAATAACACAAATTTCTGTAGGATGCATAGTTTTTGAGTAAAAAATTATTAAAGATTGGAAATGAGACAAAAACAATAGGTCACAGTAACGATCACAGTTCTCATTGAAAATTTTAAGACGATAAACGCTGTAATGTCATTTGGCATGTCAATGTCAATGATGACAAATTATGAACATGGTATCGGTATTGCCGTACTAAATATGTATAAATACTATGTAAAATTGAAGGAAACACTATGAATTAAAACTGACGTGGGTACGTTATGAATTTAATATATATTTATTGTTTACTTGTAATAAATTTTGTAAATAGATTGTATAAAATGTGCGAGGTTATTAAAGGACGAAACGAACGAGAAGTACTAGAAGGACGAAGTGTAGTGTATACAGGGAGAATGACAAGGAATTTGCTGTCATGTGTTACATTTAACATGACAATGTCAATGATGACAGACTATCAATTGTCGTTCTTCTGAATGCTAGAAAATGTTGAAATAATGTGTGAAATTGAAGAAAAGATTAAGAATTAAACGGGGTAGGTCTTTGTAATGATTTTAAACTATATATGCGTTTGAGCTTGAACTTGTCGATAAAGCAGATTTCTTTGATAAGCTCCCATACATCATGACAAACAAAAGAATAATATTGTTTGTTTTTCACTTTGGTGGAAAAAAGCAAAATTTTCATTGTGATTCAAGCCAATATATTTGCGGAAAAACTGTTATTAATTGTGAGTTTAGTGCTGATTTTCTGTACAAAATACTTATCTACATTATTTGAGAGATCAAACCAGACGTATAGAAAAATAAAGAAAATATCCCTTCAACAGCACAGAGTGGAAAGAATTGGAATAGTTAAAGGTAAAGGACTCAATATTAACTTACATATTTTAGTTTAATTTACAACTGTATAGGACGCCAGCAGTCATGTGACTTTGTTGACCTTGACAAGCAAATATGGGGGCCCGTGTCAAAATGACACTTTGTAATTACGCACATAACTTACAAATATTGATAATATTTATTTGTGATGAGATGTAAATGTTTAAATCGTAGATATAGGACTTAATTAAAATTACCTTGATCAATAAGACCTATTTTTAGGATTTAGATGACTTACTATTGTCAAAATTTTACATAAAAAATTTAATGATTTCCTAATTACATGTGGTTTCTTTTTCTCGACAATTAAATTACATACTCCTGGTAATAAATGTACCACATGAAATCAGAAAATCTTGACATCTGATTTGAAAAATTATGACATTTGTTTATTATGGACAGTATGTAAATCGAAAAGTGGAGCATAGGCGTTTAACATCGGAAATCAGTTTTTGTTTGCGTTACCTAATTATTTTATGTAAAAATAATTCAAATAAAAGTTAAAAAAAAAAATTCTGTATCTAAATCATGCGAAGCGATTATTTTAGCTCTTCAAATAAACGTTAAAGTTAATTATAAAGTTACAGTTTTCATAAGCTTTTATTCTACCTTTACTTATCTTCAGGTGTTTTGTGTTAATATACTATTAAAATTAAAATTTATTCCTAATTGACAGTTAAAAATTACGCATTTATTTATTTCTTGTCATAGATCCATGACTGTCTACTCTAAAAATTCATAAAAACTGTAACTTTATAATTATTCATTTTTACGTTTATATGAAGAGATAACGTAATAGTTTTCACATGATTTAAATGCAGAATTGAATCTCTTATATCTTTTATTTGAATTCTTTTTTGCATAAAATAAGTAACGTGTGCGCAAAGAAAACCAGATTTTCCATGTTACATGCATATGTCCCACATTTTGATTTACGTCCTGTACATAATTATTTGGTGCCATTTTAACGTGGATCCCCGAAGGCCAACAAAGTCTCGTGACTGCTCGCATCCTATATTTCTGTGTATACATACATGTTTCCTTTATACATCACCAAAATAATTATGGTTCTATACAGTTTTAATACGAACTACGCCGACATTTCTTATATATACAGGGTGTAAATGAAATAAGTGCATTAAATTTAACCAGTACTGTAACTCGATGAGAGGAACAATATTTCTTAAAAACTTTTTGTTTCTAAGTCTTTTAGATTTTGAGTTAAAATTCTTTAAAGATTTGGTGCATATTTCGTTACCCGCTCATGGAGAACAAATGCTGCCGTATTCAAGTCGGATACAAACAGCTCAAAAATTGTCGATTATCGGTTACACTTACAGGCACAGTAATTAATAAACGAATCAAGGGAAATAACATTATTATTAATTAATACGTAATAGTACAGTTTTTAAAATAAAGAAATTTAAATTTTGGATAACAAAATTATAAAGTTGTGTATTAAACCAGGGTTTTTAATCACCTGTGAATAGTGTGAATAGAGCAAGACAAGGAGAGACGAGGAAGAGCAAAAGCATAGTTGTTAGGTTATGAGATGATTATTTATCATCGACAAATCATAATAGTTTAAATAAGTTATTAAAAAAATGTAAGTACAAACTTTTGTCCATTTAAAAGAGGTACATGAGTACCAATAATAATCGTCCATTTATTGTTCCTGGCCAAACATTTTTGTATGAAAATTTTTACATCATTTTCGTCTGTCGAGATGTGTATAGTGCATAATAAATACACCTTACCAAGTAAATTCAGTCTCATTAATGAACATTATGAGCCATTCCCAAATTTGAAGTCTGTTATGTGCTGAAAACATAGAATTTTTTGCATATGTTATGGATATAACTGTTGCTTTTTTAAAAATTGTCATATGTGACACTCCGTATTGTGATGTGATAAAGATGTACAAGATTAACAAATGTGCGAATATTAAGAACAGAATGATTTGGTGATGATTTGGAAACGCTCCGTGTAAATGCGTTGGCAACTCCATGACACTGTCTTTATGTCAACCCTGATGTCAAGTAAAATGTAGTACAGATACGAGTAAAAAAATAAATAAACCATAGGTAAGTAATTACAATGTATGTGTACTCACATTTTGATAGAATTTTACCTTATAAACAAGTTTAGTACTAATATCAAAATTTAATTGGAACAATTAACAGGACTGTCAATTGCTAAAACAAAATGTTTCATAGCTATTGCTACTGCATTCAATTATCACAAAAATATTTGGAACGACTCGCGAATTTACGGGGTGGTAAAAATACTAAAAAAGGCGATTTCGAGAAAAAGTTATTAAGAAATATTGTTGCTTTCGACGAGTTATATTACTGGTTAAATTTAATGCACTTATTTCATTTACACCCTGTATATGTACTAATTATTTTTTCAATTTAGGGTTAGAAAGTGTTACGACTGGAGTAAAGTAAAAGATCTGCATATCTCCAGAAATCAGAATCTATATAGCTGTAATCCTTTGAGGTGTGAGTTGAATACTGTAAATTGAAAAAATCAACGTACTCAAAAAAAAAATTGTAAGTAATTTAAATTCAATAAAATGCCGTCAAAAAACAGATTGAAAAGTCAAAAGCGGCAGCAATATTACGACAAAAGTACACAAAAAAATGTAGGCAAGACAAATAAAACAGTAAATGGGAGTGAAACTAATTTAAATATCGCCATATTAAATAAAGAAAGAGATAGTATTGCGAAAGAAATAGTTGATATATCTAACATAAGATTAGTTGATAAAACACAACATAGTCAAAATGAAATGATAAATTTAAATGTAGGGAATACCGGGGTTGGAGATAATGTCATTCAATGTAATTTGACAGATAATGATTTTAATACATTGTTAAATCCTCAAGGTTATTTAGAAGATGTACATATCGATCAATTTTTTTCTTTAGTGCGATCTAATTCTAATTTTAGACCCCAGTGTACGGCTTACGTACAAGTACCACATCGAATAACTCCTATTCCACAGAATACTAGACACCTTCAAATTTTATTTGTACCAGGTGCAAACGTAGGTAGTGTGGGGCATTGGTTAGCTTCATATTATAATGGTACTGATATTATAATTTATGATAGCATGAATTCACTATGTTTACACGCCAGTGCTCAAACATATTTAGATAGATTATTTCCATATAGACCTACAGTTAGATTTACGCGAGTTCAACAACAACCGAATGCCTATGATTGTGGTCTATTTGCTATTGCGTTTTGTACCAGTATAATATTTAACCGTAATCCTGAAGAGGAAACGTACGATATAACAAGACTCAGGTCTCACGTTTTGCAAATGTTTCGAGCAAGGCAACTAACAATTTTTCCAGTTACGCGTCAACAACAATTACGTGTAAATTATTTATAACGTAAATCGAATGAAACAGAAGAACAGCGCAATAAGCGTTTAAGAGAACTAACTGAAAATAATTTCAAGCGTTTAAGCAATGAAACATCTGAAAATAAAATTAATCGTTTAGAAAAACAGAAACAAATAACTGCAAATTGCATTCAACGTGAAACACCGGAAGATAGAGTAAATAGGTTGAATAAACTAAAATCCAACTTTCAAAATTATCTAAGCAATGAAACGCCAGACGAAAAGGCTGAAAGATTAGAAAACCTTAAATTGAATTTCAAAAATTATCTAAGCAATGAAACACCTGACGAAAAAGCAAATCGGTTAGAAAAGCAAAAAGAAATCAATTCAAGTTATATAGTACGCGAAACACCTGAAAAAAGGGCAGTTAGGTTACAAAAACTTAAATTTAACTTTAAAGATTATTTAAGTAAGGAAACTGAAGAGCAAAAACAAAACAGATTATTAAAAAATAATCAAGTAAATAAAGCTAAAGTAGTTGCAAAGAAATTCAAAAATAAAATAACAGAAACGTACATGTTAGCAAGTAAAGGCTTAGAGTTACAAATAGAGTCACATAGTTTGGGTCCGATGACAGATGTATGCAAAGATTGTTCATCCAAAAACTTTGCTTTTGAAAAGCCTCAAGATAGCAAGTTCACTCATTGCTGTCGTAAGTGTAAGTTACACGCGGATCAGTTAGCTAATTTTCCTGATTACATCAAGAATCTAATGATTAGTAATAATTCAGATAGTAAAAATTTTAAAGAAAATATTAAAAAATTCAACAGTGCTTTGGCTTTTGCTTCCATGGGAGCAAATATTTCACCACCGCCAGGACAAGGTCCATATTGTTTTCGTATTCATGGTCAAATTTACCATGATACAAACGCTTCATTGTATCCTGCAAATGGTAAAACCGAAAAATACGCCCAGTTGTACATTATTAATTCAGCTGACGCGTTACAGAAACGCATGAGTCTAGAATATAATAAACAATGCAAACCAGAAATAATGAAACAATTAGATAGTATAATAAGAGAGGTTAGTCCATATTGCAAAGCATATTTAATGTTACAAGAAGTAGAACAGAGAGAAATTGCTAAAGCTAATCTAACTAATCAAACCATGCCTGAAATTAACTTGTGGATAGTTAATGATAGAACAAAAGATAAACGTAGGTACAATGTACCAACGAGTAATGAGGTAGCTGTTGTTTTCACATCAAATGACGGTGCACCACCAATAAATAGAGACATTTGTATTCACCCTGGGGCCGGTGGTCAAGTTAGAATACATCAGTTTAGTGAAAATTGCGATCCTATGATTTATCCATTATTATTTCCTCATGGCCAAGGTGGTTGGAACATGAATTTGAAACAAAAAAATGGTGCTAAAAAACAAAGTATGTTACAATTTTATATAAATAGATTATCGGTTCGAGATCATTTCAACCCCTGTTTAGAAGCAGGGAAACTTACTCAGCAATATATTGTAGACGCATACGTCAAAGTCGAAGCCGAACGACTAACTAACATTCGTTTAAATCAGCCTACACTCAGAGTAGAGCTGTATAGTGGTGTAATGGACCATGTCAATAATATAGCCGCAACCGAAGGCGGTAAAGCCGGTACGATGGTTATTTTGCCATCAACATTTCAGGGCGGCAGTAGATTTATGCTTAAAATGTACCAAAATGCTATGTCAATCGTACGAGAATTTGGCAAGCCAGACTTGTTCATCACAGTAACATGCAATCCAAAATGGCCGGAAATATTACAACAACTACGCGAAGGTCAAACTACTAGCGACAGGCCAGATATTGTAGCAAGAGTGTTTTGCGGTAAAATAAAGCAAATGATGCATGAATTTCTACACGATGATATTTTTGGTAAAGTTTTAGCGTTCATATATGTAATTGAATTTCAAAAACCTGGTTTACCACACATGCATTTGCTATTAACATTAGCTGAGAGTAGTAAAATTCGAAATAGAGACGATATTAATTCTGTTGCAAGCGCCGAGATTCCGGACGAGGACGCTGAGCCGGAATTATATCAATTAGTTCGATCACATATGGTACACGGTCCATGCGGTCAATTAAACAAAAATTCACCATGTATGAGTGACAATAAATGTTCTAAAAAATACCCAAAGGAATTTAGAAATGAAACGCATGAAAATATAAACGGTTACCCACTGTATAAAAGACCGAATAATGGCGCGACAATAGATATTTTATGGAGAAATGGTGTACCTAAATATACAATTGACAATCGCTGGATAGTCCCATATAATCCATATTTATTAAAAAAATTTCGAGCTCACATAAATATAGAAATATGCTCATCAGTTAAGAGTATTAAATAAATTTGCGATTATTTATGTAAAGGCCATGATTGCGCCTCAATAAAATTAGGTCAAACCGATAAAACATATACTGTTCAATGGGATGAAATTAACGGTTATTTAGACGCCAGATATGTATCTGCAGCAGAATGTTGTTGGAGACTGTTAGAATATCCTTTACATGACAAGTCTCACGCTATATTCGAACTTGCTGTTCATTTAAAAT
This sequence comes from Harpalus rubripes, assembly GCA_963082715.1. NCBI lineage: Eukaryota > Metazoa > Arthropoda > Insecta > Coleoptera > Carabidae > Harpalus > Harpalus rubripes. Next base: position 50,270,457 of record OY720448.1, read on the forward strand.
ATCAACAGAGCGTTTGTTTTGTAACCGGTCAAGAGAAACAAGCTTTAGAACGCGCGGCAAAAAAAAAAAAATACTACGCTAACTGCGTGGTTCATGTTAAATCAAACAGATGTCAATGCGCGAAGATATCGCTACATGGAAATTCCAAAATATTATGTTTTCACAAATAACATGTGGAAAGATAGACAAAGAGAGAAAAAACCACCAATAGGTCGTATGATTTCAGTAAGCCCAAAAGACTTCGAACGGTTTCACTTACGCTTAATATTGGTTCATGCCACTGGTGCCACAAGTTTTGAAGACTTACGCGCCGCCCGTGCTTTAGGTCTTTTGCAAAATGACAAAGAATCCGAAAATTGTTTAAGTGAGGCTGTTTTAAGTAAATTTCCAAAACAACTGCGAGAGTTATTTGCATATTTAATTTGTTTTCATACAACAACAAATGCAGTTGAATTATGGGAAAAATTCAAAGAGTATTTAATGGAAGATTATTTATTACATCATTCCAAAGAAAATGCACAAAATAAATGCTTAAGAAATATTCAAGAAATATTAACCATTCATAGATACGATCTTAGTGATTTCGGTTTGCCACAACCGAATGAAATCGATGATGTAAGTAATGAAAACGATTTCATAGATATAAATGCAGAAAAATTAGAGGGCGAGAAAAATGTATCTTTATTCAATAGTGAACAAAGGGATATTTTACAAAACATTTTAAATGCAGTAAACGATGCAAATTGTAAAAACAGATATTTCTTTGTAGACGGGCCAGGTGGCACTGGCAAAACCTTTTTATACAACACACTAATCAGTGTTCTAAGACGACAAGGGCAAAAAGTTATAGCTGTTGCTTGGACAGGTATCGCAGCAACGTTGTTGAAAAAATTTTTGGTGAATGGAAGATTTTATTTTATTTCGAAATACAAATATATGGTATGTAATTTGTCAATGTTATTGTATTTTTATTAATTCAATTCTTTTTCTGTATTATAGAAGTATTGTAAAAAGATGCTTCACTGAAGCAAGAAATTCGTCACATATTGGCGTTATCAAAAAATCACACTGGATAATCATGTTACTCTAGGTTTTGAACAAGAAAATTTAAAATGGTATAATATTTACTGTTTAATTGCAAATAATTTACTTACTTTACATTTCAAATTATTTCAGGTTAAACAAATATCTTCTAGTTAGTTGTTTTTTACATGGATCGAAGAACAATGATATCTGTTTCTAATTGGAATTTTTACTGTTTCTCTACAAATTTCCAGGCAGAAATCGTCACTCATTGGAGACACGAAAAATCCTATCGGAAAGTCGTGTTTCTCATAGTTTGCAACAAGAATAATCAAATACCTTAAAAATGGTTCTGTTTTAATATTTTATTTTTCATCTAATTTCCTTAAATTTAAAATTATTTCGGTTTAATCAAAGTCTATCTAAGTTAGTTGTATTTTTCATCGATAAAAGAACATTGATATCTGTATTGGATTGGTAATCTTACTGTTTTTCGACAAATGTCCAGGCAAAAATTCGTCACTTATTAGAGAAAAATTCTACCGAAAAGTCATGTTTTACATAGTTTGCAACATTAATAATCTAATACGTTAAAAAGGGTACTATTTCAATGTGTATTCTTTTCAATTAATCTTCTTACATTTAAAATTATTTCAGTTTAAAAAAATTCGATCCAAGTTAGTTGTTTTTTTCATGGATCGAAAAACATTAGTATCTGTTTTGGATTGGAATTCTCACTGTTTTTGGAAAAATGTCCAGGCATAAATTCGTCAATAATTATAGACACGAAAAATACTACTTGAAAGTCATGTTTTTCGTTGTTTGCAACAAGAATAAGTCAATGCCTTAAAATGGTACTATTTAAATCTGTTTTTTTTTCAATTAATTTTCTTACATATTATTATTTCAGTTGAAACAAATTCCATACAAGTTAGTTGTTTTTTCATGGAACGAAGAACATTGGTATATGTTTTGGGTTGAAATTCTTGCTATTTTTTGACAAATGTCCAGGCAGAAATTCATTAATTATTAAACACGAAAATTCCAGCCGGGAATTCATGTTTTTTATAGTTTGCAACAAGAATAATACAATATCTTAAATATGGTACTGTTTGAATGTTCTTTTCATATAATAGGTATCTATTTTGGATTGGAATTCTTAATGTTTTTTGAAAAATGTCCAGGCAAAAATTCGTCAATCATTAGAAACACGAAAATTCCTACCTGAAAGTAATGTTTTTCGTAGTTTGGAACACGAATAATTCAATACCTTAAAATGGTACTGTTTAAATCTGTTTTTTTCAGTTAATTTTCTTACATTTTATTATTTGAGTTAAAACAAACTCAATCCAAGTCAGTTGTTTTTTACATGGATCGAAGAACATTAATATCTGTTGTGGATTGAAATTCAGACTGGTTTTTTGACAAATATCCAAGCATAAATTCATCAATCATTAGAGACAGGAAAAATCCAGTCGGTGTTCATGTTTTTTAAATTTTGCAACAAGAAGAATCTAATACGATAAAAATGGTACGGTTTTAAACTTTTTTTTTAAATTAGTTTTCTTATATATTTTTATTTCAGTTGAAACAATTCCATCCAAGTTAGTTGTTTCTTCATGGATCGAAGAACATTGGTATATGTTTTGGAATGGAATTCTTGCTGTTTTTTTACAAATGTCCAGGCAGAAATTCATTAATTATTAAACACGAAAATTCCAGCCGGGGATTCATGTTTTTTATAGTTTGCAACAAGAATAATACAATACTTTAAAAATGTTACTGTTTTTATGTTCTTTTCATTTGATTTTCATACATTTAAAATTATTCCAAATTAAACAAAAATTCCATCCAAGTTAGTTGTTTTTTTAACTAATATACAAGCATAAATTCATCAATCATTAGAGACAGGAAAAATCCAGTCGGTGTTCATGTTTTTTTTTAAATTTTGCAACAAGAAGAATCCAATACCTTAATAATGGTACGGTTTTAAACTCTTTTTTTCATTAAATTTTCCTTCATTTTATTATTTCAGTTGAAACAAATTCAATCCAAATTAGTTGTTTATTACATGGATCGAAGAACATTCATATCTGTTTTGGATTGGAATTCTGACTGTTTTTTGACTAATATACAAGCATAAATTCATCAATCATTAGAGACAGGAAAAATCCAGTCGGTGTTCATGTTATTTTAAATTTTGCAACAAGAAGAATACAATACCTTAAAAATGGTACGGTTCTAAACTTTTTATTTTTCATTAAATTTTCTAACATTGTATTATTTCATTTGAAACAAATTCAATTCGAGTAAGTTGTTTTTGTATAAGGATTGAAAAACATGTAATTATGTTTTGGATTGGATTTCTTACTGTTTTTTGACAAATGTCCAGGTATAAAATCATCAATCATTAGAGACACAAAAAATCCAGCCGGGAATTCATGTTTTTTATAGTTTGCAACAAGAAAAATCCAATACCTAAAAATGGTTCTGTTTTAATCTGTTTTTCAAAAAAATTCGATAACTATCTTAAAATGGTACAGATTTTAACCCGGAATTCAAATTCTTATATTAAGTTCAAAACTATCTATTTCAGAAAAATATATTGCCAACTCTTTAAACTAATAAAATAAATTTAATAGCATAATCAAACGGCATAAACCAGTAAAGTAATTTTTATATGACCTTTACATTCTTTCTACTTAATACCAATTCAAACTGCATTCATATATTTTCAAATTCGTTGTATATGTTTAAATATAACTACTTATTTTTCTACAGTATGTAACTAATTATTTACTCTAGAATTAAACTATCAAATTTGTGTGTTTTGTTTGATTTATTTTTATCTTTAAATTTAATATTGTGTACTCATATACATGCTAATAATATTATGTATAAATTTTTTGTCCTGTAATTGAAATATTTTGTCCAGTTTGATTGAATCTACAAATAATTACTTTCAGTTTTCTCAAGTTATTTACATAATTATTGCTCGCATAAAACGCGTAGTATTTGTTTATTTCATTGTATGTTCCTATCATCTGTTTCTACTAACCACTTTGTATATTACGTTTTACAAATATATATATATATATATATATATATATATATATATATATATATATATATATATATATATATATATATATATATATATATATATATATATATTTAAGATATAATTTCATATTGATATAAATAAAAGTACCACTTAAATACTACGAATGGTTGATATAATTAAATCAAAATGAAACTTATGAATCTGGATATATTTCACATTTTATGAACAAATATAATAAATGTAGCTGTTTCATAAAACTATTAAACTGTTTCTAAATTTTTATTTTATTAATTAATACGTAGAATGAGAAATATGATTTCGGAAATTGCATTTTTTACATAGTTAGCAAAGATTTAGGCAATCAAGGAATGTGACGTAAATTTAATTGGATGTAAAGATCAGTTATAATTTATTGTTATTTTCGTAAATAATTAAAAATATTGGCGTCAGAAATAGTCATGACAACAGCCCCACAGTACGTCATTCACAGCCAATAGAAAAACAGGTTACGTTATTTATATAAATAAAAGTAGACGATAGTTTGTCACATGCTAAACTGTATGTGCTCTGATGTCACATCCCGTTTTAGATCAGGTGAATTTGTGGGCAGGTTGGGTGAGTTGATTGCGTGGGCATTTTGGATGGACATGTTGTGTGGGTAGTTCGGGTGAGAATATTGCGTGATCAGTTCGGGTGAGAATATTGCGTGAGCAGGACAGAATTCAAACGCTTTGAAAGTCTATTAGCGTTAGCACTTTGGGCTTAAAGTTTGCCTAGAGGGTTTGAATGAACGTATAGTCTATCATAAAACACTATCGGCGGAGCCCTAGGGGAAGCTCGGCGTAGCCGAGTTTTCGCGAGTCTATAATACTAAAAGGATAGATTCACTATAGTTATATAGTTTCTTTAATCACGACGATCGCTCAACTTTAGACAAGGCTACAGCTTAAACGGTGTGACTGATTTTCGTGAAATTTGTATCAAATTGTAGGAAATGATTGGCTTCATGGCTCTTCTAATGGGACGGAATTTCTGTAGGATGCATAGTTTTCTGGTAAAAAAATTATTAAACGTAAATTGAAACAATGGATCGAAGAGTACAAGTAAAAATTTAGAAGATAAAAATGCTGACATGTGTAACATTTGACATGATGTCAATGTCAATAATGACAAATTATGAATGTCGTATGGGTTGTCGATCTTTTCAATGCTAAATATAAATAAATATATTGTGTAAAATTGAAGAAAAGAATATGAATTAAACGAGGTAGGTATACGTAATGAATTTAAGCAATATTTTTTGTTAATTTATATTTTATTTTGTAAATAGATTTAACAAAATGTCAGAAGTTACTATAAACTACGAAAACGATGATAAAGACTAGAAGAGTTTCACAATCGAACGAAGAATACATGTATAAAATTAAAAACATAAATACTGTCTTCTGTCACATTTGAAATGTTAATGACAAATTTAAACTACAGAAAATAGTCGGTTTAAAATTGAAGAAAATAATGTAAAAATTAAACAACGTAAGGTACGCTATGAATGTAAGATATGTTTATTCTTATTTTATAATTTATTTTGTAAATAGATTGTTGAAAATGTTCGAGGTTATTAAACGACGAAATGGACGAGAAATGTAGGAAAAGCATCAACGACAAGAAAGACTGTGGAGGACAAAGTGTACAGTGTACAGAGAGAATGTCAAGGATTGTTTTCTGTGCCGGTCAGTGTATTAATCTAAGATAGATAATATATTTTACAAAACTGACAAAAAGAAACTGGTAGTATTTGGGCTGGCGGTCCAGCGTACATTATTCGCACAGCTTTACCCGTACGTTCTAAACCTAAACCGTACACAAATAACGGAGTGTGTGGGGCTCTTTAGGGCAGTTTGAGTTACGTGGACATGTTGCGTGGGTGGTTTGGTTGGACATGTTGCATGGGCAGTTTCGGTGGACACGTTGCGTGGGTAGTTTGGGTGGGCATGTTGCGTGGGCAGTTTGGGTGGGCATGTTGCGTGGGTAGTTTGGGTGGGCATGTTTCGTGGGCAGTTTGGGTTGGCATGTTGCGTGGGTAGTTTGGGTGGACATGTTGCGTGGGCAGTTTGGGTGGGCATGTTGCGTGGGTAGTTTGGGTGGGCATGTTACGTGGGTAGTTTGGGTGGACATGTTGCGTTGGTAGTTTGGGTGGGCATGTTCCGTAGGTAGTTTGGGTGGGCATGTTGCGTGGGCAGTTAGGGTGGGCATGTTGCGTGGGTAGTTTGGTTGGGCATGTTGCGTGGGCAGTTTGGGTGGGCATGCTGCGTGGGCAATTTGGGAGGGCATGTTGCGTGGGTAGTTTGCTTGGGCATGTTGCGTGGGCAGTTTGGGTGGGCATTTTGCGTCGGCATGCTGCGTGGGCAGTTTGGGTGGGCATGTTGCGTGGGCAGTTTGGGTGGGCATCATAAAACACTATCGGCGGAGCCCTAGGGTAAACTCGGCGAAGCCGAGGTTAGGCTAGTATAACATACTATTATTAAAAATATAAAACAACAAATATTTATGGAAAAAAATTACAGTACAGTAATAGTACATTACTAACCAAGATGGACAGTGTTTCATTACTGTCGAGGGCGAAGATAGCTGACCAAGGCGCGAAGGTTAACAATAACTAACTTCCCAATTTTTTAAAAGTCAGAAATCGTTATATTACCAACCGATTAAACAACATTACCTACTTATTATTTTTCCGAAAATGCAAATTTTAAATTCCTTGCATCTTTGGCAAATTCATTTAGAACTCCGTTTATATATTTTTGTTTATTTTCATTTATGTAATCGCGATGAAGGCTCATCATACATGAACCGTCTAGCCGATCTTCGCTAATAGTAGACTTAATCCATGTTTTCACTCTCCTTAGAGTGTTAAATGATCTTTCCACACTGCATGTAGTTGGAAGAAGACAAATTAAAATTTCTAAAGCTTTGGAGCTTGCTGGGTAAAATGTATAATGTTGTAAAAGTTCTATTACAGGAGTTTCTTTAGTAATAATCATTTCTTTATTTGAAACCCAATATTCGTGCCATGCTAAAGCTTCTTCTAAAAATGGTCAATTTTATAATATGAATGAATCTTTTGGCCATATAGATGCACCACAAAATCTTGAGTTGTTTTATTTTAAAATTCCATCGTTTTACTCTAGATCTAAACAAACTTTTTATTTTAAGTTAAAAAATACTGCATTCGGTAAAAATTCTGTAGTAAATAGGCTGCTAGAAATTACAAATTCTATTTGCTAATCATATAGAGATATTTAGAGTACCATTAGGAAAATTTAAAACATCGCTAAAATGTGTATTGATATAAATAACTATGTAAATAGCTTTAATCACAAAATATCATGTAGCTTCATTCCTTATTACATTCTATGTATTTATCGTGCCATTAAGACTTCTGTCTGTAGTGTAATTATTGGCAAATAAATAAATAAGCACAACACATAAAGCAGTTTTAACTTGTACTTAATTATTACCTTAACCAATGCTATTTAGTATACTAGTATTTTATTTCTATTACATTTCCTATGAAGATAAGGTAGAGGTGGTGCCAAATATAATGGTATGCTATGAAATGCGCATATCAAGAAAAGAAATACCTAGATAGGAAAGAGAGAAAGAGAAAGAAAGTGTTTTGCTTTCTGCGCAACAGCTCATCAGGTTTGGCACGAACTCTACATTCATGCATGATGCAGAACATTATACATTTAACACCGTTAAGATTTTTCCAAAACTTACCACTACGAGCACTTTTCGCTTTAGCTAGTTTTTTCCTTTCTCCGTACCAGGCATACAATCATTACCTTGCATGCGCAGTATTCTGAACTTAAATATGTAGTGGAGATTTTATTCGCTTGCTAGCAGCCGTAGAGTATAGAAAATACATTCCAAGGCAGAAGCATGGAATATAAATCCAAGTTGGGTGACTGCCGTGAAAATGAGGTATTTACGTGGAGTATGTGGATATGTAAGACGGGATCGCGTGAGGATTAATTTGGTGTATGAAGAATATATGGTTAGGAAGAATATTGTTAAGAGAGTAGGAATGCGCCAGTTGAGATGGTTTGGTCATGTGGAGAGAATGAAAAGTGAACGGCTTATAAAGCGTATATATCTTGGTGAAATTCAGAGTGTTCGATTGCGTGGCCCTCCAGTGTGTAAGTGGATGGATGTGATTGATAAAGTACTAAAAGAGAGAAAGTTTCCGAGTGGGAAGAGAAGAAGAGCGTGTATGAATGCGATTATGAATGTGGCCGAGGCGAAAGAAGTGTGCGTAGACAGGAATGTGTGGCGAAGGATGATTGTTTCGTAACTATTATTGTGGTCCGGTTGCGGTATTTCGCTACCGAAAATTGGTTACTTTAATATGTTAAGAGTGACGAATATTTGTTGTACCTATATTGTCAGGTTAGTAAGAATGTTGTTGAAAGAGATAATGATTATTTTTTGGTAGATGTTATTTTTATTCTTTCGGGTTTGTGCTAACCCACTAAGTGGGAAATGCGTGATTTTATGTATGTATGTGTAGTAGATACTAAAAAACATAGAAATAAAAGTAACTACTACCTCCGGCTTGGCAGACCACTCTGCTGCCGCGCCTTGTAAAAAGAAAGAAAGAACTCTTAAATTGTAAAAAATATATAATACACAAAATACCAAAACGTCAATTTATTTTTCAAAATCAAAACAACTGAACTAAAAAACTAAAAATTATCACTATCGTTACTCTATATACTTGCCTGGTCGGGAGGGCCATGTAGCAGCAGTCTAGATAATAGGCGAGTCTGCTACATTACCCCTTCCCAGGAAAAAAAAAACAAACGATTCAAGACGATACAATAATAAATTAATAAATAGCAGCAGGATGACGTTTCTCTTCATTTATTCATATGGTACGGTGATTGCTGTCATTGTTTCGAATACAACAAAGGCGTCTATTATGTGTAAGCCGGCTTAAGTCTATTAATTGCAACTGTGTCTGCTTTGCCTTGAACATCTATTGTGAAGAATTTTTCATTCCTGTTGATAACTTTGTATGGTCCGTTGTAAGAGGGTTGTAAAGGTTTTTTATTGCCATCGAATCGAATGTATACGTGAGATCTTTTGAAGAGGTCGGCGTGTACAAAAAATACTTTTTGTTTGATGGTTTAGAAAGAACAGCTTTTAATTTAGTCGTTATATTTTAGATTTTGTAGAAAGGAGGGTAAGTTTACCTTTTTATTTTTTTTTCTACGCAATCAACTGTCAATTCACCTGGTAAACGCAAATTTATGCCGTAGACTAATTCTGCCGGGCTACAACCAAGTGTTTCCTTGAAGTCAGCCTGGAGACCTAGTAATACCAGTGGTAGATTCTTATACCAATCTCTAGGATTATTGCAAGATTTTAAGGAAGTCTTAAGTTGTCTGTGAAACCTTTCTACTAAACCGTTTGATTCAGGATGGTACGCTGTTTTCCTGATTTTTTTTGCATTTAATTGTAATAAAAACCCTTTAAAAAATGTGATTCAAACTGCGCCCCTCTGTCAGTTGTAACTTGTATGGGTACTCCAAACCTAGAAACCCAACCATTCATAAAGGCATGTGTTATCGTTTCAACTTTAGTATCTTTGAGATGTATAACCTCGGCCCAACGTGCAAAACGGTCTATACACGTTAATAAATATGAATGATCATTTGATGTAGGTAGGGGGCCCATTAAATCTAAATGAATAATTTCGAAACGCCTGAATGGTAAAGAAAAATTTCCTGTTGGTGAAGAAGTGTGTTTGGAAACTTTACAACATTGACATTTACCGCACATTTTAGTCCATGTTTGGATATCTGTGTTCAGATTTTTCCAAACAAATTTTGAAGAGATAAGTTTTTTGGTGGCTGTTATTCCTGGATGTAAAATATTATGAAAATGATTAAAGATTTGTTTTCTAAATTGTGGTGGAATATATGGTCTAGGGTTTCCTGTTGAAATATTACAAACAATTTTATAATCGGTATCAGGAATTATTATTTGTTTGAAAATGAGTGAGTGAGAGTTGTTTTATAAAATGTGCAATTCTTCATCATGAGCTTGAGCTATTGCAATTTTCTTATAGTCGATGTGTTTTAATTTAGAAAGTGAATTAATACAAATTCTAGATAATGCATCCGCTACTGGGTTATTTTTTCCGGTTACATGACGTATGTCATTTGTAAACTGAAGTATGTAATCCAAATGTCTGATTTCTCTGGGTGAATAGGTGTCATTGTTTTTTCGAATAGAAAATGTTAAGGCTTTGTGATCTGATAAAATATGAAACTCTCGGCCTTCTAAGAAATATTGAAATTTTTTGATTGCAGAATAAATTGCTAGAAGTTCCCTGCCGAAAGTACTATATTTTTGTTCTGTGGCAGAGAAACTTTTGGAAAAGAAAGCTAGGGGATGTCAGGAATCTTTATGATATTGTTGGAGTACAGCCCCCATACACGTGTCTGTCGCATCAACCATGATATTTGTTGGTGCTGAGTGTCTGGGAAATGTCAATTTGGTATAGTTTACCAACGCCACTTCTAAATTCTCAAATGATTTAATAGCTTTATTGTCTAAGATCAATTTTTTGGTGCTTTTAGAATTATTTTTGTCAATAAAATTGTTTAATAGTTGCGATATTATCGCACAATGCGGTATAAATCTGTGGTAAAAATTTATAAGACCTAAAAATTATCTTAACTGTTTTTGAGTCGTGGGTAAAGGAAAAAGTCGTATAGTTTCAAATTTGCTTGATAGAGGTGTGAAACCTGTCTTGCTGATTTGGTGTCCTAAAAATTGCAATTTTTCCTGACCAAATAAACATTTTTTTTGGGATTTATGAGGATGCCATATTGCTCAAGCCGAACAAATATTTGTCGTAAATGTAGCAAATGCTCATTAGGCGTCTTATTTGTGATTAATAAATCATCCAAATAAGCAAAACAGAAATCTAAACCTCTAACTACTTCGTTAATAAAACGTTGGAACGTTTGTGCACTGTTTTTAAGGCCGAAAGGCATAGCAACATATTCAAATAAACCAAATGGAGTTGTTATAGCAGTGTTTTCGACTGAATTCCATCGGTATTTGGTGATAAGCTTTAATTAAATCGATCTTAGAAAATATAGTAGCAACTTCAAGTATTGATGCAAAATCTTGTATGTGCGGTAAAGGATATTTGTCGGGAACAGCAATGAAATTTAAGGCACGGTAATCACCGCAAGGACGCCAGACACCAGGGTCCGTTTTCCTGACCATATGTAAAGGAGATGACCACATGCTTTTAGATGGTCTAATGATTCCTAATTTTAAAAGATCATCAAACTCTTTTTTGGCTATGACTGACCGTTCTGTGGACAATCTACGTGGCCTTGCGGAAACCGGTAAATCGGTTGTAACAATGCAATGTTTAATGTTATGTTTAACTTGACGTTTAGCATTAAAAGAGTTGGTTAAAGATGGAAAATCTGACAGTAATTCTAGAAACTTGTCTTGACAGGTGACAGTTTTGACAGGTGTAGTGATTTGTGCAATATTGACAGCGGGAACTTGTTTGTAATGAAAGTCTAACAGACGTTCGTTTTTGACATCTACTAGTAAATTACAATGACGGAGAAAATCGGCGCCTAGAATTGAATGCTGAACTTCAGCTATAATAAATGTCCAAGTGAATATTTTATTTAATACGAAATCTAACTGTAATTTAATTTTACCGTAAGTGTCTATGGATGTGTTATTAATAGCTTGCAATTTAAGCATTTGTCTATTCTGCCTTTGTGCAATATTCGGAACAATGACACTTACCTCCGCGCCTGTATCAACTAAAAAACGGTGACCTGAAGTTCTGTCAGTGATGAAGAATAAATGAAGAAAAGAGGTACTCCTATTGCTAGAAATTAAAGGATTTTGGTGAGTCTTAAATTATCACTATCGTTTCTCTATATACTTGTCTGGTCGGGAGGGCCATGTAGCAGCAGTCTAGATAATAGGCGAGTCTGCTACATATGTATGTATGTATGTTGGGTGGACGCGCAATTTAAAGCCAAATTCAGGAAACCTATGCCTCGATGTATACTCTCGGGCGTGACTAGCTGTCTCTTTTCCGCTTAATGCGTTCTCTCTCTGCGCACAACTTATCCCCACAGCCCACGAGTTGCTTTTCAGACTGTAACCTGTGGCTTCTCGACCATCGGCGCTCATAGCTTTGTGGTACAACTTTATTCAAAATTGAACACACATAATTGACATATTGACATTGTTGAGAGCGAATAGTACTGAAAAACAAATTGAGATATATCAAAGTAGACAAAAAGATCGCGTGGTAGGAAAAAGTGAGTTCTGACAGAAAGAATTTAATGTCTCTAAAAAATATTATTGTTATAATTACAGTTGTGTGTATTTGAATAATAATTTATGTAAAACGTGGAAATAAAGGTATTTTTTTATAATAAAACAATATGCTCTTACACAGTAACGTTAACAAATAAATTTGTTACTGACATAAACATTTTGGTGCATCGACCGGGAACTCTGGTAGCAAAGTAACAGTGAAAAAGCGAAGAGAAAGCCTGTGTTAGTTCCTCAAGGGTTAACAGTGAAGAAGAGAGACCATCAAGAGAGAAGCCTGGGAGCTGAACGGTGCGGGGCGCCGTTGATAGTAAAGAGGCAACAGCAGCGAATGAGCAGGTGAGTGTGAGCATTTGATCTTTTCAATTTCAATTGGATCGTTAAATTCTTTACCATTACCATATTCTGTAATTATATTCAATTTGACACATTGATTGTGAAAAAAGGCAAAATTCAAATCGTATGAGGAAGTTAAGCAAAATACAGTATTAATTGAAGTAGGTTTGAGGTTAGAAAAGTTAGAAAGTAGCTTTTTAAATATTGAGGGAGTTCAAGACGAGATAGAATCGGTAACGGATAATTTTGATGAAGAGTTAGAAAAAAGAGAACAGTTTAAAGTGTCGTTCTTCAAACATATTTCGATAGTACACCAGTTTCTAAATGAAATTAATGAAGCCAAATCTGAAGTAAATTTCGAAAATCTGTCAGAGAAATCTGTAATATAGACCGGGCGCCAAGAAACATTCCGTTTGAAAAAACCGGTGGATTCATTCTGATTGATGATTTAAGTTCAAAAAGACCTAAAGAATGAAATTCTGAATGTTGCCGGACAAAGTCAGTGGTAAATTTTTTTTTATAGGGGGTATAAGAATTATTGACAAAATCGCTGTTACAGTCAATAAAACGTTGCTTATTACTGCTAAAAAGTTGTTTCTGTAGGGTATGAAATTACAAACATCACGAATATTATAAAATACAAATTTAATATGGTAAAAAAAGCCGCGTGCCTGAGTATTTGGTCGCGAATCTGGGGAACCGGGTTCGATCCCGACCGATGCCAAAACGAAATATTTCGTATTTAAATGGCACTAAAGTTTCCCTTGTGGTGCTTTCTCCACACATAAATGAGTGCCCGTGAGGTGACGCCTGGTAAACGCCTGCACGGTTGCCAGATGACACCGATGGTCGTTTTCTTTGTTTCCCTCTCCATAGCAGTTTATACCAGCTCCAACGTATTATAGCGGGCCATATTATTGTACCTGACACGGCTTAGACGTTTTACGTGTGATAACTAATTTTGATTTCTGAGTTAACAAATTTAAGTGCAAATTCTAACAGTTGTTCCAGAAAAAGCAGATTGATGATACAATTTTCTTAGTTAGAGGCCAAGTATATTTATATTACATTTAAACAAGCCTGTGTTTCCAGATCATAGCCCATCGACCGCTTCCGTCCCTGTGTTAGTAAAAAAAATCGCACTTTATTAAGCTATATCTCTTAAACAATATGATGAAAAAAGTTATTTTTATTTTAATATTGGTCATTTATATATTTCTATAAACTGAAATGTTTTTTAATAAAACGGGAAGCAATTTTTTGAAGATACTGTACCGACGCAGGCGCGCGTCCATGAATTGCGATCGCGCCGCCTCCATCGGCACAGGCCCACTTTATTCTTTGTATTTGTATTTATCATTGTTATTGTTATGTTATATGTTATTTGTTTACGTTGTTATGTATTATATTATTTTCAGTTGTTTTATACGATTCTTCAAATATACACATGTCATCTCTACTCTCTACTATTTATTATTTTACGTCTTATACAAATTCATATATTTATTTATTTATACAATGATGTAACGAATACAAAGAATAAAGTGGGCCTGTGCCGATGGAGGCGGCGCGATCGCAATTCATGGACGCGCCGCCTGCGTCGGTACAATACATTGAAAAATATGACATTTACTGTTGCTTGATATAGAAAACACATACAATAAGAGCTCTCTTTGATTGCATTTATCACAAATTTGAGATGGTCAATCGATTTTTACCAATAAGAAAATATGTAAATATTATTGTTCTGTACAATAACTAGCCACTGAGGGAGTAAGCCAGCCGGTTTCAAGCCCGAGTAAATGGTGAGAGTTGGTGGTAGGAAAGTCACCCGACTGTAAAATCTTCGCCGAAATCAAAGACGGAAAGTGTAGGATCGGAAAGTGGTTTAAGGGCTAGGGTGTTCCTCGCAAGTAACATGCAGTTGTAGCCTCGCCTGACCTCTGTGCCAAGTCGGTTAGGACTAATCCGTCATGGACGGTCGGGGTTAGAGAAGCCAGTCCTCAGAATTAGAACTCTCAATCTCGGGAGTATGAGGAAGGGCAAAGAGAAGGAGGAAGGACTGTGACGCAAAAGACTTGAGTGAGAAAGGACAGTGTGAAGAAGATGTGTTGAACAGGAATGATTGGAGAAGAAGAGCAAGGAACAGCGATTTCGAAGAAGAAGAAGAAGAAAAAGAAGAAGTAGAAAAAGAAGAAAAAGAAGAAGATACTACCTTAAAAAGATAAGTTTTGACAATTGTTATGAACACATTCAGAGAGAGAGAGAGATACAATTTAAAACATTTTTTTTACAACTACAAGACATTGTTCTGCACTCTGAATTACATTGTGCTAGGCCTAATTAAAGAGTCAGGCAGAACAGGTTTTATCATTTTCGTCGGGTGTAACTTGGAATTTCGTAATTCATAGCTGAATTGGAGGAAGTTCAGAGGCTCGAACAGTGGTTGTAATGATTTTTTCCATAAATATGTTTGGGCTGCAGCTCTTAAACAATGTGAAAATAAAGCATCAGAAGTACAAATAATTTTGGTTAAATCTAAATTGAACCCAATATTACGGGTAATCAACTTGTAGCATAATTCATCTGATGTGATTTTTTGTTTGGCGAACAAATAAGTGCAGACTTCTTCAACCTGATGAAAGTGCATCGGAGTTTCTGGGTTAGTTCCAAAAGTAAAGAGAGCATTTTGAATAAATACTTGTGATGCAGCATACAGACATTGTTTCTTAGTTCCTACCCGGCTTATCGTGTTGCAACCAGTTAGTACATGCAACCCAGGTAAAATATTACAAATATTCATTTCATTTTACGCAACTGTTTGGAGATTGTAATAAATATTTCTATTTTAAATGTTGTTTGTGTGACATTTTATTAAAAATTGAGGCATCTTGAAATCTTTCTCACTTAAATTTGTTAACTCAGAAATCAAAATAAGCTATCACACTTTCTTGTTTGACATGTGAAAATTATTTTATAACTAAAACGTCTAAACCGTGTCGGGTACAATATGGCCCGCTGCAACACTTTGGAGCTGGTATAAACTGCTGCGGAGAGGGAAACAAAGAAAACGACCATCGGTCGTATCCGGCAACCGTGAAGGCGTTTACCAGGCGTCACCTCACGGGCACTTGTTGATGTGTGGAGATTGCACCACAAGGGAAACTTTAGTACCATTTAAATACGAAATATTTCTTTTTTGCATCGGTCGGGATCGAACCCAGTTCCCCAGATTCGCGACCAAACACTCAGGCAAGCGGCTTTTTTACCACATTAAATTTGTATTTTATAATATTCGTGGTTTACAATTTCATATACTACAGAAACAACTTTTTAGTAGTAATAAGCAACGTTTTATTGACTGTAACAGCGATTTTGTCAATAATTCTTATACCCCCTATAAAAAAAATTAACAACTGACTTTGTCCGGCAACATTCAGAATTTCATTCTTTAGGTCTTTCTGAACTTAAATCGTCAACCAGAATGAATCCACCGGTTTTTTCAAACGGAATGTTTCTTGGCGCCTGCACTAGTAAATAATGGACAAGGAAATGAGGTTTCTGCGTGCATTGGGTTACCGCAGATAAATTCACCTAGTTTTTCGGGACAATTTGAGCAATGGTTAGAGTTTCGAGATACCTTTCAGTCGTTAAATTATAATAATACGCAATTAGGTGATGTACAGAAATTTCATTATTTACGTGCAGCACTACAAAAAATGCGGCACAAGTAGTTCACTCAATAGAATTGACAGAAGTAAATTATCAGGTGGCTTGGCAACTTTTGGGGGAACGTTATAACAATCAGTCACTGTTAATAAATACTCATATTTGATTATATAATCATTTATTTATTTATTTATTTATTACTAAAGAAACAGCCGTAGACTTTAGAGCTTTTTTGGATCAACTATCAAAGGATTTGCGATCATTAGAAATTTTAGAACAACCAGTTAGTCATTGGTACACTTTATTGATATATTTAATTACAACGAAATTTGATAAATACACTTTAAAGGAGTGAAAAGCGAAAAAAAAAGGTACCCCATTGTTAGATGATATGAAAGAATTTTTACAAAATAAAGACGAACTGTTAGAGACATTGGAGTTTAATGACAAGGAGAAATCACAATATAACCCTATATTAAAAGCAAAGTTATTTAATGTTGCGAACCAGTCAGGATGTTACATGTGTAAGAGAAAACACAGTATTTATAATTGCGAAGAGTTTTTGAAGTTAGATATTTCGCAGCGTAAAGGAGCAGTAAGTAGTAGAAAATTATGTATGAAATGCCTTAGAAAAGGACATTTTGCCAAAGACTATGACTGTAGAAAGTATGGTAATGCACACAATACACTTTTACATGAGGAAAAAGTTGGTAAAAATAAGAAAGAGACTAATACTGACAGACCAGACGAAGCTAGGAAAAGTAAATTATTTAATAGTACAAGTACATTCGAAGAAATATCACAAGTTTTGTTACCTACTGCGTTGGTACAAATTGCAGATGCAAACAAACAATAGCGTATCTGCAGAGCATTGTTAGTTTGTGGGGCGCAGTCTCATTTTATCACAAGGAACTTATGTGAAAAATTGAAGCTTAAAACAAAGAAAATAAATGTAGTTGCAGGAATCGATCAAATTGAATCATGAATAGATCAACAATGTAAAGTAAAGATGCAATCGTTGCATTATGCGTTCAATGGAGACACAGTATGTTTAGTAGCTGATCAAATTAATAATGAAATACCGAATACGGTGATAAAAACAAGTAGTTATACAGTGCCCAAACAATTGAGACTAGCAGATCCTGGGTATACTAAAGTATCACCTATTGATTTGATTATAGGTGCAGGACTATTTTGGGATACCTTACTAGTAGGACAACATAAATTAGGGAAAAGTGCACCAATTATGCAAAAGACACGATTAGGATAGGTGATCTCGGGAATAAGTTATCAATATCCAGTATCACAAAAGGTTTCATGCAATGAATGCGAATAATGAACAGTTATATAAGCAATTAGAAAGGTTTTGAACGGTTGAAGAAGGTCCAAAGAACAGATTATTATCCTTGGAAGAAGAAAAATGTGAAGAGTTATTCCATAGTACTACCATAAGAAACGAAGAAGGCAGATTCGTGGTTCAAAATCCTATAAAGGAGAGATCAGTTGGAGTGGGAAACTCAAAGGAAATAGCGTTAAAAAGTTTAAGATGTTAGAAAGAAAATTATCAAATAATGCGAAATTAAAGGAAAGCTACGTAGCATTCATAGAAGAATATGAAAACATGAATCATATAACAAAGATTAGAAAATAAACCAGAAAACGATGAATTAAGCTATCTTCTACATCATGGAGTCATAAATTTAAATAGTTCTACGACGAAGTTGCGAGTAGTATTTGACGCATCTCAAGTGAAAGACAAGGGATATTTTTTCAATGAAATCCAAATGATAGGAAAGTCATTACAAGATGAACTGTTAACATTAACATTGCGTTTTCGATAACATCAGTTTGTAGTATGCGCCGATGTTGAGAAAATGTACTCACAGATTTTAGTGAAGGAAGAACAAAGAAAACTGCAGTGTATACTATGGAGAGAAAATCCTGAAAAGAAAATAAAATATTTTTTGAATACGGCTACATATGGTGCCGCATCGGCACCATACTGGGCCATAAAATGCCTAAGACAATTGGGAATTGATTACCAAGAGAAAAGTCCAAAGAGAGCATTAGCCATATTATCAGATTTCTATATTGATAATTTGATGACAGGTGCGGAAATAGAAAACAAAGTGATAAAAATAGCAAATAAAGTGTCAAAAATAATGAAAACAGGATGTTTTTACTTAAGGAAATAAATATCTAACAGTAAGAAAATCCTAGACGCTGTAAACGAAGAAAAAGGAAAATCCGTACTCAATTTAGGTGAAAAAGAAAGTACAAAAACTTTGTGGCTATATTGGTCGAGTAAGGAAGACTATTTATTTTACAAGATACAAGTATCATACAACAGAATCCAGGTAATGAAGAGAATTCTGTTATCACAGATAGCTCAGATATTTGATCCTATGGGATTGCTGAGTCCAGTTATTATATTGGTAAAGATCGTGATATAAAGTTTATGATCTAATCGTTTAGATTAGGATGAAAGTGTTCCTCCAGATATTTATCAAAAATGGAGATTGTTTGTTGACGAACTATCATCACTAAATTCATTGAAAATCCCAAGAATAATAATTCAAGCCAAATCGAAAGATATTCAAATTCACGGATTCTCGGACGCTTTAAGTGAAGCATATGGAGCTTGTGTGTGCCTATGAAGTGTGAATAAAGAAGGGCAAATTCAAGTAAATCTGTTACTTGCTAAATCCAAGGTAGCACCGTTGAAAACTATCACAATACCATGACAAATTTATTAGCAAAATTGATTGATAGTGTAATAAAATCACTAAGAACTGAAATTACTAATTAATATTGCTGGACAGATTCAATGGTATGTCTACATTGGATTAATACAAATCCAAAAATATTACAAGTTTTTGTAGCCAATAGGGTCACCCAAATTCAAAATCTGACGAGCAAAAGAAGTTGGATTAATGTATGCTCAAAGGATAACCCTGCAGATCTAGTGTCACGAGGAGTAGCTCCAAAGATGCTCTTAGAAAATAATTTATGGTGGAAGGGATCCCCATGGTTGAATAATGATTCAGAAGAATGGCTAAAAACTAAACTAGAAATACCATCAATTATTGAAGAAACAAAAAGAAAAGTAAACTTGTTTTTCGGTAAACAAGAGATACCGATGATAGATTTCGAACGATTTTCATCAATGAGAAGATTACAACTGTAGCTTACTGTGTAAGATTTATAAAACAAGTAAAAAATCATTTAAGGAAAATCGTGAGGAACATACATTTCACCTATAAGCAATTAAATACAGTTTTGTGTCAAATTAAAGCTATTTTAAACTCAAGACCTTTATGTTCCCTTTCTCCTGATCCAAATGATTTAAGTACTCTCACCCCTGGTCATTTTTTTATTGGGCGACGACTTATTGCTCTACCAGCTCAAATATATATGGAGGTTGCAGAAAATAGGCTATATAGTTACCAGTTAGCAAAGAAAATCCAGCAGCAGTTTTGGTCCAGATGGGAACGCGAATACATCAGTGAACTACAAGTAATAAGTTTTGTAATTCTTCATCTGTTCACTTGAGAAAGATTTGTAGTCTATTGGCGAGGTCTTTGAAAGCGTGTCAACTACTATATTCTCTGTTGCCTCAACAATATGACGGAATTATCTTACAGCCTCATTGGTGGCAAAAAGTTATCTGTCATACGAACTGTACTTCTTTTGCTGGGCACTTAGTTTTCTAGTGAAGAATCCTAGCGGCTGTCATAAAACATTATTTTTCTGTTGCAGTACAACTCCGACTGAATTGTCTGAGGCATCATTAGATATTGCTAGTTCTGCGGCCGAGTCGGGATACGCCAACACAGTTGCCGTTGACACAGTAGATTTACATGATTTAAAGACCTCATTTAGTAACAGCGTCCAAATTACTGAGGTGCCTAATGAATTGCTGCATTACGTATGAAACGGCGATAAAAATTTATCATATCTAAAAATCGCATGAGTTCCTTGACTGTTTTGGGTGTTTCGAATTCCAGAATTGCGGCAACATTATCAGTCAGTGATCGAGTTCGTGTGGCAGAGACTGAGTACCCAAGATATTTGACTTCAGCTGCTCCTTGTACACTCTTAGCTGCATTATTCAAAAGTCTATATTGTTGTAGACGATCAAACAATAGACGTATTCTTTATGCTCTAATTTAAAAGTTGAGGCAACTAGAATATCATCGATGTAACCGTAACAAAAATTTAATCCCCGAAGAACTTCATCTACGAACCGTTGGAAGGTTTGAGAAGCGTTGCGTAGACCAAAGGTCACATTAAGGAATTCAATCAATCCAGACGGTGTAGTGATGGCCGTTCTTGGTATGTCATCAGGGTATACGGGAATTTGGTTACATGCCTGAACAAGATATTTAGCCGAAAAAGTAACATGCGTGCAATTGGTGGGCGAAATCCTCGATATGTTGTATAAGACACGAATCGGGTACAGTGCGTGAGTTTAGGCCACGGTAATCCCCATATGGTCTCCAGCTATCATTTTTTTGGAAACCAGATGTAATGCTGAATACCAGGGACTATTAAACTTTCGTGCTGTTCCGCATTCCAACATGGCTCGAAATTTTTTCTTTGCTATCTGGAGCCGCCGGTGCTAGTCGACGCGGGCGATTGTAGACCGGAGGACCCGGGGTAGTTTTTATGTAATGCACAGTGTTATGTTTAGGTGCTGGTCGGCCTGGCGTTCCCCCTGGTCGAGTTATGGCTGGATATTGCATTAGAAGTTCATGATAATGCAACTGCTTATATATGATAAATTTTTGTATATACAATTGTAGCTGGGGTAGTAAGCGATCTTATTTCTTTGATCTACCTTCGGTGGCGGATATCGACGAGCAGATTGTAAAAAGACAATAAATAGATACCTATAATAAGCTTATAATGGCAGCGACAAAGCGCTAATGAAAATCTTTCCGAAGTCT
This sequence comes from Harpalus rubripes, assembly GCA_963082715.1. NCBI lineage: Eukaryota > Metazoa > Arthropoda > Insecta > Coleoptera > Carabidae > Harpalus > Harpalus rubripes. The sequence continues at coordinate 50,291,892 of OY720448.1, forward strand.
TAAATATAGGTAAACGTAGATCCATCTGTAGGCATTTATAATTGTACCATTGGCTGCCAACGTATGTTAGACTGCTGTCGATACTATGAACTGAATTTATTAAATTGACCGCGTTGGCGAAATGATGAACGTGAGCGGGATCCATAGTATGCTGTCAACGCTGCTACTTGCTTGGTTAGCTTGTCAACACGTGCAGTCAACAGATCAATCTTAGTCGTTTGTGAAGTGGTGGCTACGGGGTAATGTGGCCGAAGAACATCGTTCACTTCGTCTGCTAGCTCTCCAATCTTGTCCAAGTCTACGTCGGTCTGTGTCACTACTATTAGTCTGCAGGTGTGCTGGAAGTCGACTGGTCTAAATGGTTCTCATTAAGTCACTTTGTACATTATTTTTACTTAAAGTTTGAAGGTGACGAAGAAATTGACTGGCTTTGCGATCTCCCATCTTCACGTACATCAGCAGCTGCTTTGTCCGTAGCTTTTGCGATACGGACAATCTTTGAATTAGCTCACTCTTTAATTTTTCGTATGTACCAGTCGCTGGTGGATTAATTATTCCATCTTTTACTGTAACTACACACTTTTGATCTAGTTATGCAATAACGTGGTTGAACTTGATAGAATCGGCTGTAATATTCGCTAGTATGAACTGGGTCTGCATTTCCGCAAACTAAACTGCGGGTTTATCTTGCTAAAAGGGTGCAAATCAAACAATGACTCGGCATAGCGAAGCAGCGTCTGCTCCTTGAACGGTATTATTGTTACCGCCGGTAAATTCCACTTGATTTATTCGGCATTTCGAGTCTAGGGGTTACCGATATGTAGTATAACTTTATTTAACACTAAACATACATAAATGACAGATTGACATATTACTCAAAATTGAAAATTATTTTTTTATTGTCCACGTAAGTCAATGAAGTCGCGGTGGCTGTTACGGATGTGAGCAAGTTGAATGGGTCGCCACCTCTTCATCTGTATGCAGGCACTTGCAACTTGCACTTTAGTTTAAACGTTTTCTTTCTATTAATAATCTATTAAACATTTAGAAATTGACTAAATTTACATATAACATCAATAATAAAATTTGTAAAAAAAATTTGGATCTCACTGGGATTTGCGAGGGGTTGGTCACTTAAGAAGAAAACGTACAATTCAATTTTAATTCCACTAATTCTTCTAATTTTTAACCACTTCCACTAATTCCCAAGTAATTCTACTAGTTCCCAGGTAATTCCGCTAATTCTCAGGTAATTCCTATCCATTTCTTATAATTTTTGAAAACTAATATCTATATATTTATTCTTAGCTATTTCAAAATTATGTAATATATAATTCATTTTTGCGTTAATTACAATACGCTTTTATTAGCATGTTATATATTTTTGAAAGCACCTCTTGCTTAATGTTTCTGTAAAAATTTAAAAAAATATATTAGATTTATACATTTCGGAGATATGATTATAGAAGTCGAAGTAAAAGCTAAAAGTAAGGATAACATTAATTGAAAAATTAAAGATGATACCAATACAAAATAAACATTGCAAAACAAATTAGACAGAAATAACCTAGACAAAAATATCATATATTTATTTTCCAATTTACTATGAATGTATTGATTTTCAGCATTGGACATGCTACACAAACTTTCTCCATTTTTTAACAAACTGTTGGGGCGTTACTCTAGGCACCCAACTATTTTAATTTGACCAGAAAAGGGCCTTCGTACGAGCAATACTCAATGTGGTTTCTACTCGATTTATTAACTGTAATTAACTACATACAAACAACATGATTATTAAATAAACAAAACGAAATATAACTATGTGGTCGCCAACGTGGAGACGAATGTGTTTAACGAAGTTCGGGACATTATCGCTGACCCCCCGTCAACCGACAAGTACCAAAAAATCAAGGACGCATTAATTCTCCGGTTAGGGGCAAGTATCAATCAGATCTGACAGCTTTTGGAGCACGGTATTAGCCACACAACACGCTGCATCTTTAGAACAGCTGAGTCAGACTGCGGATGTGATTAGCGAAGTGAATCTTCAACAGATGATCAATGAAGCAGGGCGCCCACCAGCAGAAGAAGAAACCTCGCCGCCGCTTTGGCAGAAAGCTCTGCAGCGAATGGAAGCCAGCATTAACAGTCTGGCCGGTTCCTCAAACAAACACCAGGAGATTATGCGACAAGAACACACACCTTGGCAGCAAGACAGACGTCGCCGAACTAATATTACACCGGACGAGCAGCAAGGGGTATGTTGGTAACACGTCACGTTTGGCAATAGGGCACGTAAGTGCAAACCGCGCTGCAACCGCAGGCAGGAGGGAAACTCCAGCGACGGGCGCTAATTGCGGGTCGTCAGCTCTACCGAGCCGCCTTTTCGTGAGAGAACAAAGAACCAAACTGCAATTCTCTGTCGACATTGGGACTGACGTGTGTATATTCCCGAAGCGGATGATTCACCGGCGATGCAGCGCTACTAAGTTTAACTTGTATGCTGCTAATGATACACAGATTCCCACGTACGGGACTAATTCTTTGACACTCAATCTGGGTTTACGGCGTGAGTTTCCTTGGCGGTTTCTAGTCGGCGACGTGAAGAAACCCACTCTCGGAGCATATTTCTTGTCTCATTACGACTTACTAATCGACATACGACGCCAACAACTGGTTGATGACATAACGTCTCTGGTCAGTCAAGGGACGAGAGCAAAACAAATTTCCATTCTGAAGTTATTTGTCATCAACTTCAAGGGAGTCATAAACCCCACTGGAATAGCCAGGACGCCGAAACATTCCACCGAACACCTGTGTGTACTACACCTGGACCACCAGTAGCGTTTCGACCAAGGCGACTTGCCCCAGACAAGTATCTTATTGCAAAAAAATAATTCGACACCATGATACGTCTCGGTATCGTCAGACTTTCAAAGAATGCTTGGGCATCACCTTTTCATTTGGTCAAAAAGAAAAATAACGAGTGGAGGCCTTGTGGAGATTACCGGGCCCTTAACAGACGAACCATACCGGATCACCATCCCGTGCCGCACATCGAAAACTTTTCACATCAACTTCACGGTAGAAGAATCTTCTCGACAATTGACTTAGTCAGACCTTACCACCACATTGCGATGGCCAAGGAAGACGTTCATAAGACGGCCATCACAACTCCGTTTAGCTTATATTAATTCCTTTTCATGACCCAGCCCAAACTTTCCAAAGGTACATGGATAAAATCCTTTGAGACCTAGACTTCGTTTACGTCTACATCGATGACATACTCATAGCCTCCACTTCCGAAAAGGAACATATCAGCACTTACGCACCCTTTTGCGGCGGCTGAAAGACCTTGGGATCATCATCAACTCATCCAAATGTGTTTTCGAACAGGCCCAAGTCCAGTTTCTCGGCTATTTGATCTAACCTATCCAATACCACAGACTGCAAAGCAGCGTCGTCACTTCTTGGGAAAGGTAAACTACTTTCGTCGCTGTCTGCTGAGACTCAGGCGTCACTAAACTCCTTGCTTAAGGGAAACAACAAGGGGAACATGCCCATTATCTGGTCGGAGGAAGATAGAACTGCCTGTGAGGGGACTAAAACCAAATTGTCAGCGGCAGCGAAAAGCAAGAGTGGGAATCAGTAGCCTTCTTCTCTCGGAAATTAACTGAGACAGAACGGAGGTACGCAGCTTATGACAAGGAGCTCCTAGCGATATATGCAACTATTTAGAAATTCCGGCATCACGTGGAGGGAAGTGATTTCGTCATCTTTACGAACCATAAACCAATCATATAAGCCTTCAGGCAAAAACCCGATAAAAGTACCGCCAGACAGTTTCCACATCTCAGCTATACCGGGCAATTCACGACCGACATTCGACATGTCTCTGGACAGGACAACTTAGTGGCCGACACTCTCGTCTGCATCGAGGAAACAACAGTGCATATGGATTACCAAGGGCTCGCTGACGAGCAAATCAAGGATGACGAGTTAGCACGACTACATGTTAGCTCGTATACCGGCCTTCAGCTTAGGCCGACACCTGTTATAGGGGCCAATGCCACAATTTTGTGTGACATTTCGACGGGACAGGCGCGCCCATATTTGACACCGTTTTACAGAAGGATCGCCTTTAACTGCCTGCATGGTTTATCACACCCAGGAGTCAAGGCTACGACCAAATTGGTGACGCAGAGATTCGTGTGGCGGTAGAGATTGCTGTCAATGGGCCAAACAATGCGGGCTCTGTCAGCAGAACAAGATCACCAGGCATGTTCACGCACCAGTGGGAATATTCACACCTCCGTCCGCCCGAATCGAACATATTTACTTGGACATCGTGGGACCACTGCTAGTGTCAGAGGGACAACGGTACGTGCTATCGTGCATCGACCGGTACACGCGTTGGCCAGAAGCTTGGCCAATACCCAACATGGAAGCGGAAGTGTAGCCCAGACTTTTTATAATGGATGGGTCACTAGATTCGGAGTACCTCTTCGAGTGACGACTGATCAAGGTCGAGAATTCGAGTCACATCTCTTCATGAGTTTAGCGAAACTGCTCGGTTTCACCAGAATCCGAACCACGGCGTACAATCCCGCCGCGAATGGCATGAACGAGCGATTCCATCGGCAACTCAAGGCAGGGCTTATGTGTCACGGATCACAGCAGTGGACTCAAACTTTGCCTACGGTCCTTTTTGGAATTCGCAACGCGTGGAAGGAAGATCTTGGGGCCACCGCCGCGGAGTTAACATATGGAGAGACTCTACGTTTACCTGGGGAATTCCTCCCTGAGACAACCGGACACCACCTTGATCCGGTCAGCTTCGTGACGCAACTTTGTGAGCAACTCCGGCGGCTGAAACCTTTACAAAGAGAGGAACGCCGTGAATCAGGCACGTTCGTGTTCAAGGAACTCAGCACGACCTCGCCTGTTTACGTCCGCCATAATGGTGTAAGGAGATTGCTTATGACGGCCCTTTTCCAGTACTAGAGCGGGGCGATAAACATTTCAGCATTAGCAGGAACGGTCAGAGAATCGTAGTGTCCATTAACCGTCTCAAACCCGCCTATATATCCGACGATACGACTACTGCCGACTCGATTCCCATAATATTAGTGACACCGTCGGTCACGCCTCAAGCTAAATGGACCACTCGAAGCAGCAGACAAGTGCGCTCCCTAACTCGATACATACCGTGACCGACAAGCACGGTCACTAGAAGGTGGGCTCGGTGGAAATGGCGATCGAGACGCTTCTGCTCTGACCCTGATAGCAGGTCCAACTGCGACGATCTTCCGATGCCAGTGTCGGATCTGGCCCGTACTTCGCCTCCTTGGGTTGGCCGTGGTGCAGGTCGATGGCCCAAGAAATGGTCCGCTTGGTTAAGGTCGAGTGCCGTATATCTGTTGGCAGATAGAAATGAGTGACCGTCAGCTTATCCTGCTGTTACGGTCGATGCAGGTTGTTCGTCCCTCAGTTAAAAATAACCGTGGGGTCGTCACTCGAAGTGTACATCAAGTGAAGATGCTGTGTTCCGCATATCCTCTTATCTCTATCCACAGTAGCAAGCCGCCTGACGAAGTAACTAGATACCTGCAGCGCCATCTAGCGGGAACGCCTCGAGCTGGTCAGGCGATCGATAATCGTGACGTGTTGTTACGCTACACGGAGCGCGGAGCTCCCTGCTGTTTATTGCACTACTTGCATACAACTAATCGATAATACGATGCTTCCCCGGTCCAGACTAGTTCTCGCGCCAACTGTGCATCAATTATAAGGCTTTGTGCTCTTTGTGAAAGCGCGACGCAACAAAACCATTCATTTCAATAATAAAAAATGTGGTGTTCTATTTAAAAAAGTTGAATTATTTTTAAAAAATACGTTGACATAGAAATTACATTTTTCAAAAATTATCGATTATTAATTTGTCAATGTAAACAAAATCATATATATAAAACTTTTTACAGTTTATAGAAATTTGGTTCCATTCTCGATATACATCGTGATGATAAAGAAGTGGCCGTTTTTAGAGAAAAAATCAAAAAATTGAATTACGCCGTTCAATAATAAAGTAACCTTTTGTTCAATAATTTCTTCATGCTTAAATACTTTATTTTAGGATGTTTTCACGAGATATTTATATTTGCCATTTGCACTTCTACACAGTCTAAAACAACTGTACATGCATCACACCAGTAGGGGATTGCAACTTAATCGAATGAAGTGAAATGGTAAAAAAAGTAAAAGTATGTGCTTACTTATATAATTGATATACTTCGGAAATAAGGGTATTTTCGCTGTATCAACTCGTCACTATTGTGAATTTTATATATATATATATATATATATATATATATATATATATATATATATATATATATATATTAAATAGCGTCTCAAAGACTGCCTATAGGCTGCAACAGTTAGTGAGATACCTCAAGTAATTTCTGTATTGTTAAAGATATAATAAAATTATACATGGAAATCTTTTTTAAACCAGTCGTTCTCAACTTAACATAAAGTGTTATTTTTTAAATGGAGTAATACATATTTTTTAAGCCTATGCGGTATTTTTTCTGAATTCAACTATGTAATCATTTTTTATGCTAACATAACAAAAATATTGAGAAAAATTCAATGGGCCCGTCCAAGTCTTCGACTTTTTAGAAATTACATATCGCATATGGATTTTGAATATAAATAAATGAAAACGAAATAAAAATTGCTGTATATTTTGTATTTTTATACTTATAATAATGTAATTAAAGTTTTTAGCGTAAAACGATCGCCATGTTGTGACGTCAGCGTCATTACAGTCGTCCAGTTACCTTGTGAAAATGTACTGTACAGTGGACCATGCGTATTTTGCTCATAAATTCGCGATTAGCTTTACACATACTCTAACACGCACATATTTAATATATCCGAGTATATATTTATTAAGATCAAAAGAAAATTTACTTATTAAATAAATAAAATTATAATTTATGTTTTAATTATTGTAATCTCAATACTTGTCATTGTTGTAATCATTTAGTAAATAGGAATGTAAATGTTGGATTACTTTTTATTATGAACTATGCTTTGATTATTGTAATCAATACTGTCTTTGTTTTATTTAATTAGAAAATAGTTTAAATACTATTTTAATTATAATAATGACACTTGGTGAGTAACCTTCAATATTATATTAAAGAAAGTCTTAAAGTCACATTAATTAAAGCAAATGATTAATCTGATTATGAAAACGAGTAAAAATTATTAGTTTTACTTATCTATATTACCATTATTAATGGTAACGTATGTCGGTTCTCTCTACTTATGACGGAGTGACACTAATGTCACAACTTTCGCGCCAAAACTTTAATAATTATTTTAGGCGTTATTAAGCATAATTTCAAGAAAACAAAAAATACGGAATTTCTATTTTTAAATTCTTCATAACATATAAAAAATTCAAAAAAAGTTGGACGGGCCCATTGAAATTTGATTTTTACAGCACTTTTTCAGTAGGCTATATATGCAAAACAAAAACAGCTATCAGTTTCAATTATTTAGGATGAAAATTAAATAGAAAACTATTTTTATAAAGTTAACAAATATATGTTTCGTTTTAATTTAAGTTCACTTGTTTTAACATTTGGCATGTCTAGTTCTTTTTTCCAAAAACATGTACACCAGGTGCTTCAAGAACATGTTTAACCCTTGAGCGGGCGCGTTTGTGTAAATGATTGTTTGTGAAAGTGCACGTTGTTCTCAAAGAGTGGAGGAAAATCTTCATGAATTGCAGAGACGAATTCACCAACTTAAGGTAATTCTGTGGAGCTATCCCTACATCCTATTATTGATGGTCCTGCACCGCTATCTCATTAAACAATTATTCTATTTTCCTAATTTCCAAAGAAATAAATCTCCTTTCTTAATAAACTGTACTTTTATGCATATGCTACTCAAACGTTTATAGCTATACTTGTTTAAATAAAGTTAGTTGGAATACAGAGAACTGTAATGAAACAAATAATTATAAACCTAAATAAAAAATTTGGTCCCATGGCGATAATACCACAGAAGTATCCCAACCAATAGAAAACCTAAACAGTAATAACAAAAAAATATAACTACACAACAAACTTGCCAAGATATATACGCTACAATAACAAGTAATCAAAATCCAAGAAAAGAACAAACGATTGTTACGCATATAATGGAAGAAATCCATCTAGGCAAATATATCAAAGCTGTAGGAAAACTAGTCAAACCCATAAACATAATTCTGTTTTTTTTTCTAAAAATCGCATGTACATATATCTAAAGAGTAAACAGTTAGTAAACAACCTAATTTCGTATCATCTCATTCTAATAATAGAACATCAAGAAATAACTATTCGTAGACTAATAACTCCGGCACAACGTTTGGTAATCTGAAATATTTGTTTAACTATACCCAGTGATATGCTCCTAAAAACATTACAAGAAGCAGGACTCAATATCATATCACTAATAAACTACCTGAAACAAGGTCTTTTTCATGATCCTGAATATTCACTTATATTAAGCTTCCGGAGACAAGCCGTCATTAAGCAAGATGAAAATGAAAACCATACTATACCATCACTGTTAATAAATCATGTTTGCGCGTTTTTACAAAGGCTGGTTTATAAAGGTTGCTTTGAATAAAGCTAAAACTAGACCGCCATTCTTATTGTTACATTTTTGTTATATGTTGTTATGTATAAAAAAAATACAATAGTTGTGTAACTCCTTTCATCGCGATTAGTCGCATTTTCATATATTCATTCATGTCTAAACTATTTTGTAAACACAACTAGAGGTAACGAGTTGGTTGCCTTCTAATAAACTTCGTGAGCCCCACTATAAGTTTATTTTATGTATAATACAACTAAACCTATATTTTTGCAAGACGTGGTAGCGAGAGGTCTGCCCGTCATTTTTATTAAGAGCTTAGCATTATAGCTCTTCCTAGTGTGCAGCGAGGTGAACCTGGTTATACGCTACCTTTTTTAAGTGTTGTGTTAGCAAGTGCTTCGAGGTAATTCTATCAAAAGCGACAAGTATTGGTCGTCGAGTCAGCCCCCCTTGGTGGAGTTGGTTTCCCCAGGTTTCAATCTTCAAGGGACAGCAGGCAAAATGACCTGCTGTGAACGTCTCCTCTAGTAGAGGCCCTTCGAAGACGGCTATCAGCTGTCGTGTTCCTGCTCCTCCAGCCGCTGTCTAATGATGACGCGGATTCCATCTGCGTAGCTGAGGAGCTCCATTCCAGTCACCTTCGTGGCTGGGACAATTAGGTACTAGAATTGGTCTCATTTAAATGCAATTGTTTGTATACCAGTCTCGCTCGTATCACTAGTTCTTTACCTCTCTGGTCCTTCGAGTAAATTTGTCAAATGTTGACGTTTTAAATCCTAAATTCATATTCCACTGTCTAGTAATACTCCCCCTTAAATTTATACAGTCCATTTGAAGGTATTACTAAATAAATCATGACGATACACCATATCGAATATTTATATCTACCAAAGCACCTACTTGCGCAAAATATAAACGAGGACATGTAGCCATTAGGTGTCCCAGGCCACCTAACGATAACGCGGACCGGGACCTACAAACAAATTAACTATCCCAAAGTAAAAACTATAATCTACTCGAATATAGCACTTACCTTAGTAACCAAAAAATAAACAAGAAAGAAAACGACCGGCCCCAAATATCGAAAATAAGGCAGCGAAAACTTTAGTTAAGTACACTATGAGAAAAATATATCTTCACAGAACAATAATACACAAGAAAATTATCCAGAAACCTCAGTTAAACAGAAATAACCAAAAATGACCGGTCTATTAGCCGCCACGGAAAACTAAATCTAGACGAACTTCTAGCCCCGACAAAAGAATTAATTGACGCAAACCCCACAAATTTCATATGACCTACTGAAAGATCTTATTGAAAATACTCATAAATCACATGACCCACTTAACATTATTAAAGAATGATGTAAATGCATTAATAAAAACCCTTTCAACCATACACCCAAAATTAAAATACCGAACAATGAAATTCCGATTCACCAAACTAATAAACCTTCTCAAGGAAAATATATAATAATATAAATAAAAAATGATAGTTTGGAATTGTAATGGTACCATTATGAGGAAATTGAACTAATAAAAACAGAATATTAACCTAACCTGTTTTGCTTCCAAGAAACTAACCTAAAAGAAAACAAAAGGGTAAAAATGAAAGGCTATGAAATATATGGAAAATACAGACATTCCCCACATGCCACTGGAGATGTAGCAATACTAGTCAAACACGCAATACCTTTACAACAAATACATGTATGAACCAATAAAGAAGCAATTGCAATAAAAAAATACTATACCCAAAAGCATTCACTATTTGTAATGTATATACCCCACCAAATATATGTCCTGACAAAATACAATAGAAAACCTACATAATCAACTACCAAGCCCAAACATTGTTGTGGGCGATTTCAACGCTCATAATATTAGTTGGGAACAACAGACACTAACCCAAGAGAATAAGTAATATACGACGCGTTAGAAGATTGTTTTGCTTAACGATGACTCACTTACTCATTTCTGCTCTTCTTCAGGAACCTTTTCAATCATAGATTTAATTTTCTGCCACCTATATTTATTCCACTAAATTAACATTTCGTACACTCCCAGATCTACATAGAAGTGCTCATTTCCCCTTGCACATTCAATTCTTTCCAACAATCCAAAGTCCAAATGAAATACATCCTAAATGGAATATCGGAAAAACTAATGACACAGAAAAATCTAATAGAATATTTTACACACTGCATAAATAACGCCTGTCACAGAGCAATAGGTTTAAAAAAACATATAAAACATACGTGCCATGGTCGAACGAACATTGCGCAATTATAATTCGAGAAAATAAAAAAGCATTAAACAAATATAAGAACAACAACATTGAAATTTTTTAACTAATTAAACTAAGCAAAAACTCTCTTGCACGCTCAATAAGGAAACCCCTATATCTGAAGTTTGGAATAAAATGCGCAAATTAAAAAATGAAAACTATAACTTACCGACTACAGTTATGATCGAAAATAACTAGAGGAGAACAAACCCCACATATATAGCAAATGCAATTGCAGAAACTATACAGTCAAACTCATCAGATGAAAACTACGACCAAACTTTTCTGCAATACAAACAAATGTAGGAAATAACTGAAATAAACATAAATGACGATAATACAGAGCCCATTAATAAATAAATCATTAAAGAAGACCTTATATCATCACTTCAGGAAGCAGAGAAGAACAGTTGTATATCTTGCGTAATGCGGTGGGCAACCATCTAATTGAAACTAAGAATTTCGTCACACCTCTAACTCTGATGGTAATTCATAATTCGTTCACCAAATCAAAGAAATCATTTATCAAAAGGTGCATGGACCATGTACCAATTACATAATTATTAATTATTCACAGTAAACAATACAATGGAATATCCTCTCGAATAAAATACGGATTTTATCAAATAAATTTTTGAAATTTATAAATATTTTATTGCAGGGCGATCTAAATATTAATTTGGAAAATTTTTGAACGGTTTACATGTGCGATGGTCTTTTTTAGTAGGTACCACAACCGTATCTGTATTAAATGAAACAAAATTCAACCCTCAACCATTTTAAATATTTTAAACTTCATAAAAGTGGTATATTTTATAGTCCGTTTGTTAAGGGCGAAATTTTGCCTCCACCCTGCATTTTGTGATGCAAGCAAGCCGTTTGGGTCATATGTTAGTGGGACTATACCATTGGATCTTCAGAGTTGAATTTTTCTAATAATAATAACAATGGAAAGGTCTTTGATGCTGCGGTGCAAAAAAAAATGTTTGGTTGCATATAACGTATACATTTTCCTCTTGTATTTAGCACATTGTGTTTTTTTGAAGAAAATTTTGGATTCCTTGGCCGATTGCGCAAGAACGCTACGTCATACTAGAAAAAAAAACCCGAATAAAAATTGTAGCTCGTTCAAAGAGCTATCGATATAGGGCTTAGCGGCGTGTCTGTGACTTTCAGAGGCCGACCGACATGGAAGTTTCTAAAGAGACACGTAAGTAAGCCGAGCCGCCCTGCGCAAGACAGACCATTGTTACGTCAATTGGAGGGAGGCGTTTAGTTTATATGTTGCTTGGACAATACTCTACCAATTAAGAAGTGTAGCCACCCGGAAAGGTTGCACAGGCTCTGTGTATTGAGGGTTGTATACTTCATTGGCGCGTTTGGTTTGCGCACCACGGCGACTTTAAGAAAACTGCGCCAATGAGGTATACAACTCGCAATAACTTGTGCCTCCGGAGCATTTCCGGGTGGCTACATCTCTTAATCGGTAGGGTGTAGTACCAGTAATATATGACCCAAACGGATTGCTTGTATCACAAAATGCAGGGTGAACTGCCTTAACATCCGGACTATTGTGACTTGATTCGATTTACAAGGAATCCCTAACAACTGCAATCCACAAACGTACTTGACGTGAAATATTTTTGATTATATTTCTAGTAGGTAGTAAATTATTTTTTTCTATAACTGTCAAAAATGTTCACATTTTTACAAGTCGTCTGTTTGTTATGTTACCTTGATACCATGTACTTCGCGCTTCGAGGACGGTTTGGGAATAGTTATTTTTGCAACAAGCGCGGGAAATTAATTACCATTACCAATAGAATATATAATTCATTCGGATTTCATTTCCCAGACTTGATAAGTGGATAACGAATAATTTATTAGGATGAGTTACCCTTTATGAAAATAAATTCTGCAAATTAAGAAGGACGTCAAAATTTGTAAACTGAAATATATTTATTATTATTTATGTGATTAGTTATTTTCATTATTGTAATCAAGAAGTTTATTGTTGTAAACAAATCTTTCTTCTGCATTAACCATTTAAAGAATACAAAAATACTGAACTGCATTAATTTATTTAGCAATAGGTAGTAAATGAATGCGAATTGTTTCCAAATCGCGGGGCCTTTTCAAGCACATGGCCTGGTGCGACTGCACCGTTCGCACCTGTTTCAAGCCGGCTCTGTCTGTAATTACCTACTACACTAATTGTAAATATATTAAAAATGTGTACTTTTTTACTAGAAAGGGAGAGGGGGCCCGAAAAATATTTTCGGCTTAAGGCACAAAAATTTGATACAAACGCTCTGGATTTGTTGCGGCTAATTTCACATTTTTTGAGTGATAATTTAAACTTTTTATTGTGTAACACAAATTAAATGCGTTGGTTAAAAAATACCCACGATACAAACCAATTTATAAAGTTTTAAAAAAGCAACAATGAACCGGCCCTTAATCAGACAAGCCCGAAAATTTCCGCATTCCCCACATAGTTAGTAAATCTAGAAAGAAATTTCCACATTCCCCACATAGTTAGTAAATCTAGAAATTCTTGCAAGAACACAGGAACGTCCTTGAGCACTCAATAATAATAATAATAATAATAATAATAATAATAATAATAATAATAATAATAATAATAATAATAATAATAAAAAATAATAATAGTTGGGCCTACTGGTGAAATACCAAAGAAGTTGTTTGACAGTTTGAAAACACTATAACTACAAATAAATACTGAAAACAAAACCATTATGGTAAAGGACTAGGTTCTTGGTGAATGACGCTTGGAGCTGGCTAATTAGTTTTAGAAATTTGTGTAGGATGTTTTTATCAGTGAAGGGATACGTGAAAAGGTATGATTTGTACGAGTATTAGGGGTTGTTATAGAATTCTGTTACACGTTTGATGTTAATGAGGTACAAGTACTGGTTGTAGAAGTTGAGTATGCTGGGATTTTCTTTTTTAATCGTTCAAAAATTCTATTTTTCCCAGAGCCATAGGAAGTTGGTTTTTTCCAAGATTATTTGTAGGCTTTTTGTCAAGTTATATTTTGCTTGTTTTGCATCGGGGATTGAATTTTTTGATTTAGTTGTAAGAGTTTGTAATAGCATATTTTTACAACTCTGTTATCATTCATTAGTAGAATCTTAAACCACAAGATAAGCATATTTTTGACGATTGTTAATTCTGCTTTATTTTGGTTTGTTTCACGCCTTAATATATAGTTAGGGGTTGAGATTTGCCAGCCTAGAATAGTTTTAGAAAAGTTCGACTGCCCTTTTCCTAAGGTATCCGCGTGATTTATTGTTCAGATTTCGGATGCGTATAGTATTGAAGAAATTAATACTGAGTTGTATAGTTTTGTTGTTGTATCCCACTGGTTTATTTTCTCCTTCATCAGAATATTTTTTATATTTCCAATTTTGTTGATGAATGACTCCAGATCAGAATTCATATTATTAACGTAGATAGGATTTAGGAAAAGAATTCTGAAGTTTTATAAAATATTTTATTTCATAAAATAATGCTATGTGGCTATCGATTTCGTCTTATAAGACATCTTCAGGCCTACAGCTGAAAATAAAGTTTACAATAGTTTACATGGTGTTATATCATTTAAACATTTAAAGTATGTAATATAAAAATGCAAAAATTGGAAAAAATTTAAAGTTTTTTGAAAAGTTTTGAAATTGTCTAAATATTATAAAAATATATCAGTTTATATAATTTTTAATATAAAATGAGGAGTTTATTAAATATAGAGCTGAAAAGCGACATTGGATTATATTAATAATGTAAGATTAGAGATATTTTTGAAAATTTTTAGGTTAAGTGAACGTGACAATCATAAAATTAGAAAAAAATTTAATTTTAAAAATGAAATATATATAAAAAATTGTACTAACCGTCTTGAAGTATTAGTTCGATGAAATAGACATCGTCAAATTTGTAAAACTTGTTGAATTTAAATTATTATAACAAAGATGTTTTTTTATACGTCTTCATTGAGCCAGAGAGAGTCTATTAAAAAGAAAATAAAAAGCATTTTATATAGTCTAATAAAATTACATAAACCAGATAAATCTATACGTCCCATAACTTCGTCTTTACAATCACCAGCTCACAAGCTATCAAAAACTTTAAATCTCATTATTACAAAACATCTCAAATACAATTCAAAACATTCTATTAAAAATTCAACAGATTTAATCTACAATTTAGATAACAATTTAAAAAACAATGACAAAAATTTTATTTTAGCTTCATTTGACATAGTAAATCTATACACAAACATTCCTACTTTAGAAACATTAACCTTACTAAAAACTATTTTACAAAATAATCAAAATTTTACAGAAAACTATAATTTGGATGAATTAGACATCGACAATTTGATAGAACTATTTAAATCAGCTACACAACAAAATTTCTTTAACTTTGATAATAAAACATAAAATGGAAGACGGACTTCCCATGGGCAGCCCTATAAGCGGCTTATTAGCAAACATATTCATAGATAATTTAGAAACAAAAATTATGCAGGCACCTCTTAGTGAAAATATATTGTTCTGGAAAAGATACGTAGATGATATACTCATCTTATGGACAGGTTCCGAAACAGATTCACATACTTTTCATAATACTATAAACAACTTATCAAACATTAAATTTACAATAGAAATAGAAGAACAAAATAAAATTAATTTTTTAGACCTAACTTTGACTAAAAACAATAACACGATTTCTTACGATATATATAGAAAACCCACGTCAACAGATATAATAATCCCATTTAATTCATATCATAACCCTCAAATAAAACTAACTGCTTTTTATTTTCTTTTTAATAGACTATTATAGAGAACTCAATACAATTTTTACCATAGGTTTAAATAATAACTTCCCACTTTCTTTAATGTACAATGTCTTCAACAAAGTAAAATACAATAAATTATTAAATAACAAAATATACAAACATATTAAACAAAACAGAAATTATATCTCAATCCCATACTATAAAAATCTTCACAACCGCATTGCAGAAATAACAGAAAAACATAACACAATTTTAACATCTAAATCACAACCGAATCTATACAAAATTCTTAAAAATAACACACTCAAAACAGAAAATCTAGAAAAAGGTGGCATATATAAAATTGATTGCAACGACTGCAATAATTCATATATCGGTCTAACCAGAAGAAACATTAAAATTAGATTCAACGAACACCTTAAAAACAACCCATCTTCTGCAATGGGCACACACTTATTAAATACAAATCATAAAATTACTACAGAAAATATACACCTTTTACACACCGAAACAAAATTACAAAATCTCATTTTATTAGAAAAATATGAAATATTAAAACATTTAAAAGATAAACACATTTTACTCAATGAAAACGTAATTTTTCCAGAGCAACATATTTTCAAAAGTTTACCGCCATTTATTAACTAAATAAAAAATACAATAATTACCTAAATTTATAACCAAATTTCCGGCTTCTTGCCACAAAAATCTCATGAGTCCCATCTCTCTGGCTCAATGAAGACGTATAAAAAAACATCTTTGTTATAATAATTTAAATTCAACAAGTTTTACAAATTTGACGATGTCTATTTCATCGAACTAATACTTCAAGACGGTTAGTACAATTTTTTATATATATTTCATTTTTTAAAATTAAAATTTTTTCTAATTTTATGATTGTCACGTTCACTTAACCTAAAATTTTTCAAAAATATCTCTAATCTTACATTATTAATATAATCCAATGTCGCTTTTCAGCTCTATATTTAATAAACTCCTCATTTTATATTAAAAATTATATAAACTGATATATTTTTATAATATTTAGACAATTTCAAAACTTTTCAAAAAACTTTAAATTTTTTCCAATTTTTGCATTTTTATATTACATACTTTAAATGTTTAAATGATATAACACCATGTAAACTATTGTAAACTTTATTTTCAGCTGTAGGCCTGAAGATGTCTTATAAGACGAAATCGATAGCCACATAGCATTATTTTATGAAATAAAATATTTTATAAAACTTCAGAATTCTTTTCCTAAATCCTATCTACGTTTTTATATTTCCAGTTGTTAAGTTCATAATTAAATCATGTTTCGCTCAAACAAATGACATCGAATTCTAATATGATTGATTCATCTTCGGGGCAAAGTTTGAATATATTTTTATATCCTTGAATATTCCCAAATATTATACGAGATATATTTTTTAGTTTTTTGAGATTTGACTATCTATGTTTTTTGATGTACATGTAGATTGTAATCTAGATCTTGTATTAATAATGTGTTTGTCTAGTGGTTCGGTAATTTTTTCCCTTTCTTCTTGGTCTTATTTTCAGTTTTAGTAATGTTCTTGCCATTTTTATTTTGTATAAGAATCGACAGTTGATTATTGATTGTATTTTTTGGAAGTATTGTTGTATCTTTCTTTCGGATGCTAGGTGAATTCATAAGTTTCGTGGTATTCTCATCTTCACTTTCTGAATCGGTTAAAGTATTGTTAGGAGCATAGAGATAGATAGTCTTCTTTCATTCAAGTCCTCATTCCAGTTATTTTGTTTTATAATTTCTAGATATTGGTCTTGATTTTCATGAAGTTGAGAGGAATTGTACGTTGTACCATTTATAACAATTTTATCTTGTTTTCAGTAAGCTTTATAATCTTGTTTTATTTGCATTCATTATGTGCGGTTTTAATAGTTTTCTTGCAGCGAGTACTTTTTTCGTATAATCCTCAATGCGAATTTTTGTACCTCTGAGTTGATTGACATTTTGGAAAATTTCCTTTTAAATTTCTTAGATGTAAGTTCTACAATGATGGATCGCCGTTTTCCGGTGTCTTGCTTCTTCCCTAGCCTTCTAACTTCTTCTAGGTATTTTGGTGTTAAATCCTTTATATTTTTTTTTTACAGGATATTTAAGAATAAAAGTTCAGCATTTTCTTGATTTTCCTCCGGGACGCCAGTATATTTATTTCTTTATCTTTTAGTCCTATTTCTCTCTCCAGTTTATTTATTCTGCTTAAGTTCTCACCAGTAGTTTTGTTCAGCTCAGTTAGAGAATTTTGGAATGACCTATTTACTATTGTTCTTGAATGGGTTCTAATAGATGATTATTTTAAATTTTTACTATTATTGCGAACACTGATCGGAGTTGTTAGTTTGCGGGCTGACTCGTGCGTATCCACTCATACAGCTCAGACCTTCACTTCATACGCCTGACCTTGCTTAGATTTTAAGTAATTTCGAGCCTTTAAAATGGCATTTTCACTTTGAGATTCACTTTATTAACACTCACGAGTAATGTAGATTACTTTAGTTTAACTGTATCACACACGTTTATAAATAATTTTGTTAAAAACCCGATATTTAGTTTAAAAATTTTAAGTCTACTTATCTTTACGGTTTTCAGTTACAACGCACGGTTACCAATCTTGAGCACTCAATACAAATATCTCTAAAACAAAGGATATGAAAATTTGCTTCGTTTAATTTTAGATCCTTTATTTAAATTTTAAGCTCTGTTAAATATTGGAACACTGCAGAAGCAGAATTTATTATAGCTTTCTGCCAAAATTTAATGAAATTTTCTATTTTAGGCGCATCACATGTCCTACGAGTATTTAACTGAAGTTACATATCTTATAGTTTCCGAGATCCCAATGTTAGCCTTCGTAATCCCGACAGCCTGTATATATATATATATATATATATATATATATATATATATATATATATATATATATATATATATATATATGAATGAAGGTTAAAGAAAGAGATGCAGAATGTCAAATTTTTTTAATTATGTGGCGATCGATTTCGGCTTTAATTGCCATCATCAGGCCGACGCTAAAAATATACATAAATAAAAAGTTAACAATAATATAACTATATATATATATATATATATATATATATATATATATATATATATATATATATATATATATATAAATTTATTTGAATTATTTAGGATTTTAGGTTAAGTGCACATACTGTATGAGAAAAACAAGGAAACAGATACTTACAGTCAAAAATATAAAATATATATCTAGGAATTGAATCCATTGTTGAAAAATAAAAGGATTAAATTGTATTAGAATATAAAAAATAGTTGAAATTTTTTATATATATATAAGGAATCTATCCAGGAAGGACAGATGATGAAGACTGAATTATTTAAGTTTAATATTTAGGGAATAAATTACGAAGTAGGTGTCGTTAGTGTTAATCTTAATGTTTATTGGATTCGGAAAAAGGTGGTAAATATTTAAATAAGTGTGGTTCAGGAAAAACTGTATTTTCATTTAGTAATATGTTGTCGTTTGACATTGCATGTGTAATTCTCTCGTACTTTTCTAAGAGAACTAATTTGTGATATTTACTCATTATGTAAAAGTTCTAGATTATTTTCTATTGTGATTTGATGATGTGTTGTGTCTATGTGCGCACCTACAGCGGAGAGTGGTCTTTTATTTATATGTTCTTTAAATCTTGTATTTAAATTTCTAGTTGTTAAGCCTATATAAATTTTGTTACAATTATTACATGTTATTTTATATATGACCGATTTTTCCACAGGTGATGTTTTTGGTTTATTATTAATAAAATGTGTTGCTAACGTATTGTGTGATTTAGATGTGATAGTGAGATTAAATTTTGTTAATATTTTCCTGAATTTATTGAAAGTATTTTTATTATAAGGTATAGAAATATAGTGAGTTATAGGTTTTGTATGTGGGTAGATTTCTTTAAGTATTTTGGTTTTGATGATATTATTATAAATATTTAAGATATATTTTATGGGATATTTATTATAGCCTATTTTTATTATAGTATTGAATTCTTTTTGGAAATTTTCTTTAGAAAGTGGTGTTAAAAGTAATCTATGGAATAAATAATGAAATGCTGATTGTTTTACAGTGGGATTGTGGTATGAGTCGTATGGGATTATTGTATCTGTTGCTGTTGGTTTTCGGTAAATGTTAAATTCAATATTGTTGTTTGATTTAGTTAATGTGAGGTCTAAAAAATTTATTGAATTATTTGTCTCTTTTTCTATTGTAAATTTTATTTTTGTAAGATTATTTATTGTGTTAAGAAAATCTTGTAACTCTGTGTCCGTACCACTCCATAGACACAACACATCATCGACATATCTAACCCAAAATAGTATTTTATTATGAGAGGGTAGCTTCATTATATTTTGTTCTAAGTTATCTATGAAAATATTTGCTAGGATTCCACTAATAGGGCTTCCCATTGGTAGCCCGTTGTTTAAAATGTAAGTTTTGTTATTAAATTGAAAGAAATTTTGTTTAGTTGCAATTTTGAAAAGGTTTATAATGTTATCTAAATCTGTGGAATCTAGGTTAAAGGAATTTATGAATTCAGTATCATTTTTTAGAAAATCAGAAAGAATGTTAATTGTTTCATCTATTGATACGTTCGTATAAAGGTTTACAATGTCAAAAGAGACCATCTTAAAGTCATTATTGTTCAAATTATGATTATTTAATTGATTTATGAGTTCTGTTGAATTTTTAATAGAATATCTAGATTGATAATTTGTAAGATCTGTGATTAAATGATTAAATGATTAAGAAATTTAGATAGTTTATGAGCTGGTGAAGATGTCGAACTGGTAATCGGCCGGATAGATTTATCATTTTTATGTAATTTTATTAAACTGTATAGAGTTGGTGTAGAAGGGTTAGGGTTGATTAACTGTCTTTTGTGTATGGAAAATTTATTGAGTGTATTAGAGCTTTGTTTTAGTAAGTTATTTAAATTTATATTGTAAGAATTAAATGGGTTTTTCTTGGTTTCAGTTATGTTATTGTTGTTGAAAAAAGTGAGTGTTTTATTGATATAATCTTCTGTATTTAAGATGACCAGTCCAGCATTCTTATCAGCTTTTGTTATTGTTAGTTTATTATCAGTTAGTTTTTTCTGTATAGATTTAATATTTTTATTAATGATTTTATTTTTAAAGTTGATATTTGAATTGATAGGATTGTATGTTGTTTCCGTGTCATTCTCATCAACATGTGCACTCACCTCTCTATTGTTCTTGATTAAGTTGGCGATGTTGTTAAAGATGTCTTCATGTTGTGGGTGGTGTTGCAGCTGGGCTTCTATTTCTATGGTAGTTTGTAGTAGCATGTTTGATGTTGGTTGTGGTGCGAATTTGTGGCTGGTGTTGAGTAGTTCGGTCTCGTGTTTTGTGAATGTGAAATTGGTTAAGTTTGTAATACGAGGATGAAAATCGTGGTTGGGTTTGTTTGAGGGTTTTGTTGTATTGTGTTGTTGTGTGAAGGCAGTGTATGTGGAAGTTGTGTGTTGTTATAGTTGTGATTTGTTGTGTCGGTCGGTGTGTTGTGTTTATTGTGATTGGAATGTTTTTGTTGTATTAGTTTACTGAGTTTCTTTCTTCTATTTTGGTCTGGTTGGTATTCTTCGTAGAGTATGTTTTCTTGTAGGTCGGTGTAGAGTTGTTCATATTCTATTGTGTGGAGGTAAAATATACACTACGAAAACGACACCGTAATAAAGAACATATAAATTTCCTTTTTGAAGCTAAAAAACATAAAGTCATCCCAAATTTCATCAAAATTAAATTTCCGAAACATAAACACGTACCTTACAAACATCAAGAAGAATTTCACATTCGAAATAAGGAATCTATCCAGGAGGGAAACAACTATTCATATGCAGCTGAAGTTTCTACACCGATTTCTACTTCAACACCTCCACACAATAGAATATGAACAACTCTACACCGACCTACAAGAAAACATACTCTACGAAGTATACCAACCAGACCAAAATAGGAGAAAGAAACTCAGTAAACTAATACAACAAAAACATTCCAATCACAATAAACACAACACACCGACCGACACAATAAATCACAACTATAACAACACACAACTTCCACATACACTGCCTTCACACAACAACACAATACAACAAAACCCTCAACCAAACCCAACCAACGATTTTCATCCTCGTATAACAAACTTAACCAATTTCACATTCACAAAACACGAGACCGAACTACTCAACACCAGCCACAAATTCGCACCACAACCAACATCAAACATGCTACTACAAACTACCATAGAAATAGAAGCCCAGCTGCAACACCACCCACAACATGAAGACATCTTTAACAACATCGCCAACTTAATCAAGAACAATAGAGAGGTGAGTACACATGTTGATGAGAATGACACGGAAACAACATACAATCCTATCAATTCAAATATCAACTTTAAAAATAAAATCATTAATAAAAAATATTAAATCTATACAGAAAAAACTAACTGATAATAAACTAACAATAACAAAAGCTGATAAGAATGCAGGACTGGTCATCTTAAATACAGAAGATTATATCAATAAAACACTCACTTTTTTCAACAACAATAACATAACTGAAACCAAGAAAAACCCATTTAATTCTTACAATATAAATTTAAATAACTTACTAAAACAAAGCTCTAATACACTCAATAAATTTTCCATACACAAAAGACAGTTAATCAACCCTAACCCTTCTACACCAACTCTATACAGTTTAATAAAATTACATAAAAATGATAAATCTATCCGGCCGATTACCAGTTCGACATCTTCACCAGCTCATAAACTATCTAAATTTCTTAATCATTTAATCATTTAATCACAGATCTTACAAATTATCAATCTAGATATTCTATTAAAAATTCAACAGAACTCATAAATCAATTAAATAATCATAATTTGAACAATAATGACTTTAAGATGGTCTCTTTTGACATTGTAAACCTTTATACGAACGTATCAATAGATGAAACAATTAACATTCTTTCTGATTTTCTAAAAAATGATACTGAATTCATAAATTCCTTTAACCTAGATTCCACAGATTTAGATAACATTATAAACCTTTTCAAAATTGCAACTAAACAAAATTTCTTTCAATTTAATAACAAAACTTACATTTTAAACAACGGGCTACCAATGGGAAGCCCTATTAGTGGAATCCTAGCAAATATTTTCATAGATAACTTAGAACAAAATATAATGAAGCTACCCTCTCATAATAAAATACTATTTTGGGTTAGATATGTCGATGATGTGTTGTGTCTATGGAGTGGTACGGACACAGAGTTACAAGATTTTCTTAACACAATAAATAATCTTACAAAAATAAAATTTACAATAGAAAAAGAGACAAATAATTCAATAAATTTTTTAGACCTCACATTAACTAAATCAAACAACAATATTGAATTTAACATTTACCGAAAACCAACAGCAACAGATACAATAATCCCATACGACTCATACCACAATCCCACTGTAAAACAATCAGCATTTCATTATTTATTCCATAGATTACTTTTAACACCACTTTCTAAAGAAAATTTCCAAAAAGAATTCAATACTATAATAAAAATAGGCTATAATAACAAATATCCCATAAAATATATCTTAAATATTTATAATAATATCATCAAAACCAAAATACTTAAAGAAATCTACCCACATACAAAACCTATAACTCACTATAATTCTATACCTTATAATAAAAACACTTTCAATAAATTTAGGAAAATATTAACAAAATTTAATCTCACTATCACATCTAAATCACACAATACCTTAGCAACACATTTTATTAATAATAAACCAAAAACATCACCTGTGGAAAAATCGGGGATATATAAAATAACATGTAATAATTGTAACAAAATTTATATAGGCTTAACAACTAGAAATTTAAATACAAGATTTAAAGAACATATAAATAAAAGACCACTCTCCGCTGTAGGTGCGCACATAGACACAACACATCATCAATTCACAATAGAAAATAATCTAGAACTTTTACATAATGAGAGTAAATATCACAAATTAGTTCTCTTAGAAAAGTACGAGATAATTACACATGCAATGTCATAAGACAACATATTACTAAATGAAAATACAGTTTTTCCTGAACCACACTTATTTAAATATTTACCACCTTTTTTCGAATCGAATAAACATTAAGATTAACACTATCGACACCTACTTCGTAATTTATTCCCTAAATATTAAACTTAAATAATTCAGTCTTCATCATCTGTCCTTCCTGGATAGATTCCTTATATATATAAAAAATTTCAACTATTTTTTATATTCTAATACAATTTAATCCTTTTATTTTTCAACAATGGATTCAATTCCTAGATATATATTTTATATTTTTGACTGTAAGTATCTGTTTCCTTGTTTTTCTCATACAGCATGTGCACTTAACCTAAAATCCTAAATAATTCAAATAAATTTATATATATATATATATATATATATATATATATATATATATATATATATATAGTTATATTATTGTTAACTTTTTATTTATGTATATTTTTAGCGTCGGCCTGATGATGGCAATTAAAGCCGAAATCGATCGCCACATAATTAAAAAAATTTGACATTCTGCATCTCTTTCTATAACCTTCATTTATACAATGCAGAACTACCTGGAGTCCTTTTGCCAATTTATATATATATATATATATATATATATATATATATATATATATATATATATATATACGAGTATATATTAGTCTATCGTATATCATAGTAAGTTTTAATTAGATTTACTAAATGAGTACTTATTTTATTATTTAATAGTCTGTAAAAAAATCCTAATTCGGAGGAAGCTATGAACAAAGAAACGTACCTATGTCAATATAATTTTTTTTATTAGATGTCAATTTGACACGAGATATTGTCAAAAATGTTATCTAAAGAAATCTAAGCTTTTTTTGAATATTGTTTTCAAAATAGAAACAAATACACTGTATCCTTTTTTATTAAATTTTTTCTTTAAAATTACATTTCAAGATCCTATTTCACAACTTGGATTTTGAAATGAATAACGATTAGACATATTTGTCTCTGTTCATATCCTAACACGCTGTATTTGATTTTTGCATTCTTAACCATCACCATCCGTAATGACAAAATGTTTTCTAAACATAATCCACGTTAACAGTATTAATGGATTGTTAGTAGTAGATAATGTATTAGGGCAAAGTGATGATAGATTATCCCAGGAGAGCTGGCTCCTTCCGCTGAGCTATTCCTTTGAGATCTTGAGGTCATGTTGTCGGTGACCGATTACGGCACTTATCGCTATATCGGTTCGAATATGACTGCTGATAATTGAATGAATTGTGATGACTGATATGCTGTGACTGTTTGAAATAATGTGTCTGAGGATGTATTGATACGGGAGATGATTTTATCTTATATTGACAATTGGGATATCGATATCACTATGTTTATGGATGCCACTGCGAATGTACCCATTTTCAGAAATCACTAATTGTAAAGAGCTAGTGCTGATTCCACGTTCAGAAAGGGTGTGAGGCCCTAAGGTTCATGTGATTGTGCATGTATAGTTCTCAGAATGGGTGCGAAGCTTAGAGAATGAACTAAAAACTAAATGATAGTGTATGGCGATTTTGTATTCTTAGAGAGTGCAAAGTGCTAAAGTCCAGATATACACTGATAGCTATGTACAATTGTACAAGGTTGTTTATTAAGTCCACAAATTTAACTACTCAAATGTATGTTGACGTGTTGTTGAATTAGGTACTTTTGAGATTTGATATAACAATGATATAAGAATACAATAATTAATAGGTAAATGACTTGTATGATACGATTAGTATTGCTTTAGGAATAGACAAGATGGTATACAGATCAGTTGTGAATTACGTTGTATTGCAGAATACTGACGAACCTTATATTATTTAGTATTAACACCTTGCTTACAATATGTTATAATATTACCATCGCTACATTTATTATGTTTATGATTTTCGAAGATTGGGGTTGGCAGTTGATATTACCATGGCTGCTTTGATTGTTTTACTAAATATGTAATGACACCATGTCAAAGACCCCTGTTGGTTACATATATTATGTTTTACTAAATATACAATAACAGCGGTTGATGTACCTGGCAATTCTTGCGGTATATGAAACGATATTACAGTGTAGGGGAAAATGACACAAAAGGTGTCATATAACATTTCAAACTAATAGTGAGTCATAAATTAGGTGTATAATGAAACAAAAATTATAAATGGAATGAATTTCGTCAACAAACGTTTAGCAGCTGAGAGTGAATTAAATGTAATTTTTTTGGTATAAAAAGTTATTGAATTCTACTTACAGTTTTACCAGAAACGATGTCATCTTTGATTTTTTAAATGATATTTAATTTTTTGTATTTTGTGAAATAATGTTAAATTAGCTTTACAAATTAACCTAGTTATTAATTTTTCAAAATTATCAATTAGTATTTTCTTTGATTGAGTAATTATTTTGACTTTTACCTGACGTTTTATTTGTTTTCGATTATTTCAAATAGTTCAAGAAGTCTAAAATTCAATAAAAAGTTAAATTAAATGAAATTTAAGGACAAATATTTTTTTCTTATCTTGGTCAGTTCAAATTAATTTTATTATAGTGTATGGATCGCTACCTCTTTAGGCTAGCGCATAAGAACGCGCACAAGCGTCTCGGAAATTGGTCAATATCGCAGCTTGCAAAGTTAGTGTTTTTAATGTACTGAACATGTGCGAACTATTCTGAAATTTCGATTTATTTGTCTGCGTAATTACATTGCTCCCTGCCAGTCTTACTTCCCCGCGTTGGTGTACGATAGCCTTCTGGTCGTACTTATATACATACACTCATGTGCAATACATTTACGTATGTATTTTTATTTTGCATCATTTGTAAGCGTGAGCTATTCAATTCGTAGTCGTTATTGCAAAATTTTTATTTTTGTGTTGTATAGTCTATTGCTATGGTGTGACTATCACCTGTTGTTGCTTCTTTAGCCACTCGGTCTACTTTTTCTTTCCCAATTATTCCTCCGTGTGATGGCACTATAATTATCTAATTGCATTGTTTACTACTAATGTCGTTTAGATGTAGTTTTATTGATGTTTATAGATTATTTTGCGACCCGAAAAGATTTACATTATTTACGTTAAATATAAACGATACACGTAACTTAGCTTGTTAAAATTAAAACATTAAAATTAATGTAAACGTAAAACTTAGTTGATTGTTAGAGGTACATTTATATTTCTTTAAATTTCTTATGGCAAAGTTTCTGCCGGCCATAGCTTTTTCTTTCTACACCATTTACACTTCATCGAAACTAATCATTATAAGTACCTACAACAACTTTTACAAAACTTTGTTGGAACTTTTTTTTATCAACATTGATTTTCTGTAAAAAATTTTGGTCTAGAAATATAAATTTATTTATTTTGGTAATGAAGTTTTCAATTTGTTTTGTTTTTTCCTTCAGGATTTATAACTTTTATTATAAATGACATTGTTTTTCAAAGTTTTTTCTTGATATATTTGATAAAAGAGCAAAATATTACAAAATATTACTTATAAGTTTTCAAATGCGTAATAAATTGCAACACATTAAATTCTGCTTAAATGCGTGGAAAAATGAAGGCAATTTATAAACATCCTTCGTAATTTTAAAAATGTTTCTTGAAAATATTACCATAACATTATTTAACCTTGAAACTTTTGTTTAGAATGTAATTTATTATATTTAAAGTACAAGGTAATGACCACTATTTTAGCGGAAAACGTCATGTAGACAAAGGAACAATCACGAAGTCCTTTGATAAATAGGCCAGTTATATAAGAAAGAAATAGGTATTTTTCATCGTGTCATGAAAGTGATTCAACATCGCATGTTACAACTCATTTATATTCTAATTAAAAATTACTTTAATTACTGTGACTTACAACTGTAATATTTAATAATTACAGTAGGTTTTATGTTACTGTATGCGTTATCAATTATCAACATAAATAAAAAATTATTAATACATAATAATTGATTATAGGAATAAATTAAATACTTACCATCACCAAATTAAACTTTAAACTCCTAGTAAGTAGGTACTGAGATCTAAAAAAGAAATTATGACAGGACGAGTAATAATCAAATAACTTCTTATAAACGTTTCTAAATTATAATTTCAAGAATATTATTTGATTTGTTACCTTTGTTAGTCAAAATTCTATTTAGAAATAATTATCATTTTTCCCACAGCGTCTTTGTGTAGTCTACCAAGTTCAGCGGTTTTGATAGTTATGTGTTGACAATTAGGTTGTGACGTAACTTTTCCCAGAAGGGTTAATTGAGTCACGAATACTCCACAGGGATGTTCTGTTGGGAGGCCGCCAGCTTTTAAACAGTGGAGACAGGCAGGGTTGAAAACCATAGGAATGTTTATAAAAAGGAATAACGGCGCCACGTAATTTTTAACCTCAAAATTACAAAAAGGACGGTACTAAAAAAAATACTAAAAAGAAATCTTACCTACCGTAACGTTGTTGTCTGTAAAAGATTGAGGTTTTCGAAATAAAAGAAATAATTGTTAAAACAGAATTTAATAAAGCGCAAGTTACTGCGTGCTTAAGGCACGGTGAACAATATAAAAAAATGAATATTAGTTTAAAAAAAAGTAATGAGATCATAAATACACTAATTGTTGAACCATAAACCCATAACCCAGTTTCGGGCGCGGCATATATACACTTACGACTATTCGAAATTATGTTAGTTCAAACGTGGGGTATATGCCATATGATACGCGCGTTCTTGCTGAATTATAACTTGCAACAATTGGGCAACAATGTAATCACATATAAAAATATCAAAAAAATACTATGTACAAAATAAATAGTTCTTTATAATATAACAACAATGAGCTGAGGGCTCTTATGACATACAATAATCATTTTCATAAAAAATACAAATACAAAAGTGTCAAAATGAAACTTACAGTGAAGACACGGTAGAACAGTCCTCCCCGGCAACACACAACTTTAAAATGAAACTTTAGTTCTTCCACGCAAAAAAAAACACAAAACGGAAGAACGATCTTGAAAGAAGTTAAAGTACTTAATTGATGTGACGTGCGCAGGGCGGAAAAGGGCTACACAGGCAGGCGATGTTGGTGGATGGACTCAAACTGGCTGATGTCCCAACAAACGAAGATGAGATTGTAGAGCGGCCAAATCCTTCCTCGGAGATTAACTACTAGAACGAAAATGTAATGCCCATGAATCCACAATGGCGCAACACTGAAAAACCAACACTGGACAGTCAAAACGACACTTCGACGCTATCAGAATCCGCACAATGGCGAGACCAAAAAAATATTGTTTCAAAACGACAATGAACGAAACACTCTTTTCCATCGACACAAAAACTACACAAAGAATCTACGCCGAACAATGGCCATGTGCCGAAATACGTTGGTAAAAAAAAACACTTCCTTACTGCATCACATCAGGAACCAAAGTTCCTGAGATCGGAAACTTCTACATGGACCTCAATATGGTGGCCGGAAATATACAACGCCACAGTAAAACAAAAAAACATAAAGAAGAAATACAATAAAACGAACGCGCACGCCGCTGTAGTATTAGACTGCATTAAACCTGCCTAAAATTTCACCAAAATTTCAGAAGGTCGCTATAGAATGAATGTTTGGAAGAATTACTAAATGAAATAGAAATAGAGCGAAAATAATCAAGATAGAAACTCAGGTAAGTTACTAAATAGAAGTGACACATATTTGACATAAGTGATACACAATGTAGGAACAGGTGAAACACTACAAACAACCAATAAAATGAGAAGAAGAGAAGAAGAAAAGAAAGTTATAACAATTGAAAAACACAAGGAATATAAAGGATTGACAGAATAACAGTAAAGATTCGACGAGGGAAATCCAGATTTAAAATGAAAGAAAGGTACGTAAAAAATAGGAATGGGAATCTAGAGCAAAAAAATGTTATAGGGCAAAATTAGACCGTAACAAGGTCTTGAAATTATTACACATACGTACGTGACTTTGGATGTCTTATGTTGCCCTTCACCCTGCACCCCTAACATTATCCTGACCTGGAGATAACTGCTTTATTTTAGACAGTCGGAGTAAACGTGTAAGGTCTGCATTAGTTACTCATGGAGTAAACATGAAAAAGACAGTCAGTGTTAGATTCGCAAGTGCAAGATATGGAACCTGTGTTTTAGTTCCAGGCGCGTGCGATAAGCTAGCCCGCTGAGTTACAATGTAACATGTTAGTAATAATTTGCTTAGTTTAGTTGTGTTAATTATGTTTAGTTAATAATAAATAATTGTTATCATGTAAATACAACTTAGTTTAAACGTCAAGCATGTCTGTGTTGTGTCCATAATGTAAGTGTTCATCCGCCATCTGTCATCAAGTGTGAAATGAAAGTGTATGCTTTCGCTTCAATCAAATCGTGGTCGACTATCGTTTTGGTAAGCAGTATTAGCATCGGCTTCAACCATAGGTCATCGCTCGTCCGTCTTCACTAACAGAACTGAACTATGTAACTAACTCTCGGCCATAGCTGCGTCCCTTTTTTATAGCTGCCTCTGGAGAACATCGGAGATTCCATTGGATACAAAAGCTTTAGGCGACCGGAAGTAATTAAAAATTAATTCATCGCTAAGAATAGACGCTTGCTCAGCGCGGCGATACTCTCACGTTACAATACGTTAAGTTAAGGTATGTTTAAAAAAGTAACAAATACATCATATCCGAGCCAAGGTGTGCGTTTGGTTAAGTTGTGATTTCTTTAAAAAAGTAATAGATAAATTTCAATTTATGCACGTTTAGATAAACGCACAATGCGTTGTAGCTGTTTTATGTCTTTAATTTAAAATTAGATATCGTCTAAACTTTGGTAAACATTTAATATTTTTGGGAGACAAAAACATTTTTCACTATCAAATAAGAAAATAATATCTGGTTATCACTTTAGGATTACTATGTGGTCTAAAATTTTATGAAAATTTACTATTTTTGGGAAACGAAAGTATTTTTTTTAGCATATTTCCAGTAAAGCCCAGGCAGCTACCTGTTTAGGTGAAAAGGATGACTCTGATATAGTGCACTATGTACCCAGCTCCATGCAACAGTAGTCGGGTTTGGACTTGCACGAAAAAGCCAGGCTGAGGATTGCAGAAAATGACGGCGACTACAATCATGTGAGTGAGATGTTGGTAGGCTCACAGGTAATACAGTACGCAAGTACAGGACATTTCAGTTGGTTTTGTAGGTGCATGCCTTTAGATTCTAGTGGTAGTATAAGCACAGGGTCTGGAGACATTTGTAAAGGAAAGAGTTTTTTTACCAGGCCTCTGCTGAGGTACAAGTAGCAATCACTTTCCAACGGAGAATTGAACGTTGGTCACTACACAATATGAGGCAAATAAGACCAAAAGACCGGCATCCCAGTTGGCTCGGGTAGGTCGTTTTTTTCCCTAAATAGACTGCTGCAGGGTTTCTCATAATTTGTATTATTATTATTATTGTTATTATTATTATTATTCTACCCTTTTTACCTCTCGCAAAGAGAGGTATTGTATTCATGCTAAAAATCGCATATCCAGATTTTAGTAAATAAGCACGTTTTAAGGTCCCTAGAATCCGATTATAACATTTTAACGCTGATGTCCGTATGTGTGTGTGGATGTATGTGTGGATGTGTGTGTGGATGTTGGATTCACGATTTCTCAAATACTATAAGACAAGACATTTTTAACTACAGATTCCCCAACCTAACAATAATGGGAAGAGTTGATTAAGTTTTGGTAACAATTGGACAACCGGGAGTAGTAGTTAAAAGATAAAAATCATCTAAATATTATTTATCGAAAATTTATGTAAATACTTATATTAAAGAACGTTAAATTCTTTATTCGATAAATATAAATTCATTATTATATCTTCTATAGATTTAGATATAAAGAAATGCATTTAAAATATTTTAATGTAAAAATTCTCAGATCAAACTACTTCAATGCAAGAAATACAAATGTTTGTAATTGTCACATAAATGTCACTGTCAAAAATATTTGTATGTCACTGTCAAAAATATTTGTACAATATTAGGCATTTACGAAAATTCTACCGGTGAACTGTTACCGGTATATATCGGTAAACAGCTGTTTACTAGGTTACAGCAACCGGAATCGTTATTTTAAGAACGCAAGTGGTAAACCGGGTAGATTTCTAAGCTATGAAAAAAAAATTGAAAGATCGAAACAGATTTGAAATTTGACATAGGGGCCTATTCTGTAACTCAGTGGTTAATTTTTAACCATTGGTTAAATTTTTAACCAGTCAAGTATGTTGATATATAACAAAAATAGGAATTTTTAGTTGTCAAATCAATATCTATTGGATAAAAATTTTAACCAGTGGTTAGAAATTAACCACCGAGTTACAGAATAGGGCCCATAGTTAACAAACTGAGCACAATCCTACTTCCGATTTCCACATTGAACCCATTTTCTTTTTTAACGCGCGCGGTTCGCTTGTATCACTACCTTTTTTGAGGTTAGATTCTCCATTTACCGCATTTACCGGCTGAATTACTCGATCCACAAATCATGGATCCGGTAGATGGATCTGGTAGATATGGTACAATTTTCGAACACGGGAACTATTAACTACTCGTGTTTTCGAATGCAATCGGTAGATGCGGTATCTACCGGTAGAATTTTCGTAAATGCGTATTATGAAGATTATGAAAACAAAAAAAGTCAACAACGCAAAAGAATATACGTAAAAAGAATATAAAAGGAATTTGCGAAAAAATGACGAATATAAAGAAAAAGAAAGTAGAAAAAGAAAATTTCAGGATATTGAATATAAAGAAAAGGTATGTATTGTACATAATTTATATTAAAATATCCCATAGATTTTGCAAATATATGTGAGAATTATTTTGTAGTGAGACATGAATATATGTATTTGTATAAAAAAATATTTTTCGTTTTATGCGTACAACCAAGTAAAATATCTGGCGAGAGGTTATGTGCTGGCCACATCAGATTTTTTGCTTACTATCTCAGTAATTTTGGGCAGGTACTTTTACTCTGGTTTACTATCTTCCATCAAGATATGGCTCAGGAATGACACAGTGTGAAGCTAGGCGCGGACGAATTTCATTTATTTTAAATATTAAAGAATGGCCGCCCAAGTCATATGATACCATAAATAAATTTTATGTCCTCGTATTATTCTGGTTACACCTACTACGATTATTACACGACGACAGCGTAATAGTACTTAAATATGCGTGCATGAATCTATAACAGCGTGATGTGTGAAAGCATATTACCGTAGCGTGGTAGTAGGTAATGTACACAGCGTTTTGGTTAATTAATTGATCATGACGCAAAATTAATCTACAAATAATATTAGTTAGTTAGTTAGTTAGTTAGTAGATAATTACATTGTGAATCTGGATACGTAGGCCAAGGCATTTTAGAAATCATACAAATCCGTTTGAAATTTATAATGACACGGTATTTAAAATCAAATTCATATTTACCAAGGAAACTATTAGAATAATATTAGATCATATTAGCGACAATTTGATTAGTGTTACTATAACAGAAATCATCCTATCAGTCCAATGAATATGCTTCTAATCACACTTCTTCAAATGGCCAGGCAGAACGAATGGTACAAACCGCCAAGAATGCAATTAAGAAGATGTATAATCGAAATCTCGGTTTAGATTAGATTGTGATACCTTCTTACACAACATCAGTGGCGGGGGTCCAGGGGGGCACTTGCCCCCTAAAATTTTCAGTAGACCCCTGGTAGCCCCCCCCCCCCGACTTTTAGTGTCAATCTAAAAATTTTTGCTAGTAATATTGCTTTTAATATCTTAACATTTAAAAACGACAGAAACACTGAAAGAAACACAAAGAAACCATTGTTATACAGCATAATTTTTTTGTATCAATGCACATGTATCTAAAAATCTCTGTCTACATTTAACCATGATTATTATTGATTGGTGTTATAATAAACGCGCTGCCGAACTTGTCCGAACTTGTCAAATTAATTGTGTGAGTCCGATAGCGATGCAATGAACTTGTAATTACTTGTTAAGATTGTTCTATACTTTACTTACTCGTTCACGTGCATGGTTTAGCAAGTTCAAACATGTTTTACAAATTTTGGTATTTATACGAGTGACGAAAATCTCAATGCTCATTCGTTATTTTGTGGTCAAAGAGTAAAGTAAAACTAAATATGAAGCGCACAAATAATATTAAAAATAATTTTTTGTCAGAATCAGATAAAAAAAATTAAAAACTGATACTTTCCTGCCTTCGACCAGTATCGGCAGTACAAGCAGTAATTTAGAAAATATATTAAAAACGAATAAAATGGTGATATCTTGTAACTTAAGTGCTACTGAAGAAAGTGATATTGAGTCTAGTTCTTGTGAAAATAAAACTAGTGAGGATGATATAAGTGATGATAATGAAACTGGCGTACATACCCCAACAGTGAGACCTGAACCAGAACAAACAATTCTTACTGTTTCTGGTCCTAGCGACTTGTCACATACTCCTGAAGAAGGACCACGTCAGCCAATACTATCGCAGTAACCAAAAGTTAAACAAAGTGAAAGAATGAGAAGCTTTAAATCAACGTGGTGTACAAAATTTACATGGTTGGAGTATAGTGTTTTAAAAGACAGTGTTTTTTGTTTATACTGCCGATTTTTCCATGGTGTAAATCAAGCAAACATTTTTGTGAATGAAGGGTTTCGTAGCTGGAAGAATGCACTTAATTCAAGTAAAGGACTAGTAAAGCATGATAAATCTGAACAACATAAAATGTGTGTTATAAAATATGTAAATTATATGAAATTAAAGAAACAGAAAACAAATATTAAACAAATGGTGAATGATCAATACCAAAATGAAATTAAAGAAAACAAACACTACATCAAAACTTTATGTGAGTGTTTATTATTTACATGTACGCAAGATATTGCTCAACGTGGTCATGATGAAAGTGTTTTAAGTTTAAATGAAGGTCATTTGAGAGAATTAATGTTATTGATACGTAAACATGACACCATTGTACAAAAAAAGTTACAGGATATTTCAAAGAATGCTAAATACCTACATCATGATATCTAAAATGTATTAATTTCTATTATGGCGACCATTGTACGTAAAAAAAATTTCGGACGATGTAAAGGAATCAAAATATTTGCAATAATGTCTGACGAAACAAAAGACTTGAGTAAAGATGAACAAATAACTGTTATAGTCCGGTACTTGCATCAAAATGCAATTCAGGAGAGGTTTTTAGGGTTTAAAAGTGCAAACGGTATGCTAGATGCTGCTAGTTTTGCAAATTATATAAAAACAATATTAGATGAAAATAATATTTCATTAAGCAATTGTATAGCACAAGGATACGATGGTACTGCTGTAATGAGTGGTCATTTAGGTGGCGTGCAAAATCATATTAAAAGTATTGTTCCGCAAGCAGTATATATTCATTGTTTTAACCATAAATTAAATTTAGTTGTTGTTGATTGTTGCAAACATTTGAAAAATTTGGCTATTTTTTTTCTAATCTTGAAAAATTATATACATTTATGTCAAACTCTACAATTCATCTTCTATTTTTACCTCGCTAAGAGAGGTTTTGTATTCATGCTAAAAATCGCCTATCCAGATTCTAAAGAATAAGCACGTTTTAAGGTCCCTAGAATCCGATTATAACATTTTTACGATGATGTCCGTATGTGTGTGTGTGTGTGTGTGTGTGTGTGTGTGTGTGTGTGTATGTGTGTGTGTGCGTGTGCGTGTGCGTGTGCGTGTGTGTGTGTGTATGTTGGATTCACTATATCTCAAATACTATAAGACTTAAGACATTTTTAACTACGGATTCCTCAATCTAACAATAATGGGAAGAGTCGAGTCAGTTTTGGTAACAATTGGACAACCGGAAGTAGTAGTTACAAGAAAAAAATCATCTAAATATTATTTATCGAAAATTTATGTAAATACTTATATTTAGAGATAAAGAAAGGCATATAAAATAATTTGATAAAAAAATCACAGATCAAACTACTACAAGGCAAGAAAATCAAATGTTTGTAATTGACACACGTATGCCTCTGTCAAAGATATTTGTACATTATTATGAAGATTATGAAAATAAAAAAAGTCAAAAACGCAAAAGAATATACGTAAAAAAGAATATAAAATGAAATTGCGAAAAAATGACGAACATAAAGAAAAAGAAAAGGAAAGTAGAAAAATAAAATTTCAGGATATTGAATATAAAAAATCTGATGTGGCCAGCACATTACCTTCCGTCAGTTCTATGTATTTTGTACAAATTTCATACGGAAAGTTCCTTGCTAAATTAAATATTCTATTTCTTGTACATTACCTTCAGGCAGTTGCATGTATTTTATGCAAATTTCATACAGAAAATTATTATTTTGTGACGTTTTCTATATACAGTGCAATGTATCTGCAGAAATAAAAGATTTATTATTATTATTAAATTAAATATTCTATTTCTTTGTACATTACCTTAAAGCAGTTTTATGTATTTTATACAAATTCCATACAGAAAGCAAAAGATCCTATATTTCTAGAAAAAATTATGACAAACACACTATGTCAATTTCACTTGACACTGACATCTTTCAATCAGAATTTTCTTAATATAGTAGCTGTTTTCATAGCTATAGCTACTTTATGAAATTTAATTTCTTTATAATTTTTTAACTCTATATCCATTTAATATTAAGTATAAAATGCAGTCAAATCGTATAGAGAATAAAATATTCTTTAATATTTATAATAACATCAAATGTGAAAAAATTGTATTTAACATAGTTTTTTCAATAAAAACTGTTAAAATCTTCAAATGATGATACTTCCGGTTGACCAATTGTAACCAAAATCTAATCAGCTCTTCATATGGATGTAACGAAGTAGTACACGAAAAATTATAATTTTTGTAACTGTAGTATTAGAGTTATCGCAGACGAAAATTTTGTTACACACACACACACACACACACACACACATCCACACATACACACACACACACATACAGACATCATCGTAAAAATAGTAAATTCGTATTCTAGGGACCCTAAAACGTGCTTATTGATTAAAAACTCATCATCGAATTTTTTGACCAAAGACAATACCTTCCTTACCTAAAGGTGACGGAAGGTAAAAAATGTATGTATTGTACATAACTTATTTTAAAATATCCCATAGATTTTGCAAATATATGTGAGAATTATTTTGTAGTGAGACATGAATATATGTATTTGTATTTAAAAATATTTTTCGTTTTATGCGTACAACCAGGTAAAATATCTGGCGAGAGGTTATGTGTTGGCCACATCAGATTTTTGAATACGCAAAAACAAATTTATCCTACAAAAAATCTGATGTGGCCAGCACATTACCTTCCGTCAGTTCTATGTATTTTGTATAAATGTCATACAGAAAGTTGCTTGAAAAAGATTACATTTCTTGTACATTACCTTAAGGCAGTATTTTAAACAAATTCCAAACAGAAAGTTTCTAACAAAAGATCATATATTTCCAGTAAAATTATAACATAAACATTCTGTCAACTGCACTTGACACTGACACCTTTCAATCAGAATTTTTTATTTTCTTAATGTAGCAGCTGTTTCCAGAGTTATAGCAAAGCTGACTAATACTAATATACATGATATTTAATGTCTTTATAATTTTTTAACTCTATGTCCATTGAATATGAAGTATAAAATGCATTCAAATTGCATAGAGAATAAATAATTCTTTAATATTTATAATAACATTCAATGTGAAAAAATGATATTTAACATCGTTTTTTCAAGAAAAACTGTTAAAATCTTCAAATGAGGGTACTTCCGGTTGACAAATTATAACCAAAATCTAATCAGCTCTTCACATGGCTGTAACGAAGAGGAATACGAAAGAATTATAATTTTTGGAATTGTAGTATTTGAGTTATCGCATTAGAAAATTTTGTCACACACAGACACACACACACACACACACACACACACATACACACACACACACACATACACACACACATACATACAGACATCATCGTAAAAATAGTAAAATCGTATTCTAGGGACCCTAAAACGTGCTTATTCATCAAAAACTCACCACCGAATTTTTTGACCAAAGACAATACCTTCCTTACCTAAAGGTGACGGAAGGTAAAAAGGCTCGAGAATTAAAAAGGATATGTGATACGCGATGGACTGTTCATTTCAGAGCATGCGAGACTGTTTTAGAAACAATTTAATCAATTTTTGTAACATTAAACAATCTTATTTCTAAAACTGATGTAAAAAAGGATATAAGATGTGAAGGAAAAGGTTTACTTTTACAAATTGATAAAGAATTTATTGTTTTACTGCTTATTTTTATAAAAAATTTAAAGTTAGTTACAAATGTATCTAATTATCTCCAATCCCCTGATATGAATTATGTAAAAGGTTTAAATTTAGTTTAAGAAACAATTAATGAATTTTAAAACTTCCGAAACAATGCTAATGAATGGAATTCTATATGGAAATCTGCAAATAATATTTTTTTGTCTCTTGGTTTAGATAAAACAGACTTTTTTGACAAACCAAAAAGAATGAAATCTATTCCAAAAAGGTTACAAGAGTTTATAGTACATTGTGAAATAGATGATTCTGTAGACATAGAAGTAAAAAATGAGAAAGATGTTGTCAAACTTAAGTTATACATCCCTATACTAGATAAAATTATAATTTAATTAAAAGAAAGATTTACAAAAAATAGTATAACTAAATCACTGCTGTGTTTTGTATTCATCATATTTTCTTTTAATTATATTAGAGAACATTTTTTGTTTTATTTTTAAAGAATATGCTTGTTTTTGTTTATTATTTATACAGTAGAATCTCCTAAAGCATGCGCTAACTCGTTTCGTGTTGTAAAAGATTCGTGCAGTAGGAGACGTTCGACTGTATTATAGCACATTACAGTAAGAAGCGCCGATTTTATGTTATTTCACGCGTAATATGTGAGATTTTTGACATGTTGTAATAAACTGATGTGAGTCGTAAATTTAGTTGGGGTGATGTAGGAGAGCATGCTATAAGAGATTCTACTCTATATTATATTTATATTTGTTTGGTACCAAATACATTTAATATTGACAACATTGTTATTTATTATTAAAATGATAAAAAATATATGCCCCCCTAATTTTCTTCCTGGTCCCTACTGGCCCCCCTAGATTTCAGAGCCTAGCGCCGCCACTGCACATGTTTCTCCCAACTCCGCTATTAAAGAGTCCTGCTGAACTTTTGATGAAACGGCACAAGAAAACTATTCTAGATCGTCCCCAACTTGATTTGACAAATGAAATTCGTGAAATACAAAGAGAATTTATAAAACAGAAAAATAATATAGACCTTCTGATACAATGTACGCATTTTTTTCTTATAATTTGACGACATCAGCAATCTATGTTTTTGATTATGTATCATTATTATTTTAACAATTCTGAAATTTTAAAATAACTTTAACCCTGAGGATGGTCAATTTGTGACCGAAACGTCGGTGTTGTTTATTATTAATGTATCAATAAATATTTTGCTCTTCAAGGACTGGTTCTCCATTAATTCACCTCTCCAAATTAAAAATTAGGTTAGGTTAGAATACATGTCAAGAAATGTGAATGTTCTTAAAAATTAGATAAGTACTCAATCTTTTAAAAAATTATTACATTTGTTTCATTACAGTGTACATTAATGTTTCTTAGTAAATTTTATTACTTTTATTATTTACTACCTAATTATCTACTATTGATAGGTAAATTAAACGAATTTTAATGTTGCATAGCAACGCCTATTTACTTTTCAAACTGTAAAGACTGCGTGAAAAGTACTTTCACGTACGGTTGTAGGAAATGTTATTTTACTGGAAGCCCTAAAAAGATTTTCGTGAAAAATATGTTATGATATATTCCAAAACTTATCAAATTTGATATTTAAGACTTTTATATGAAAGGGAGCAACATATTAGATTTTGGTTAAAATTGATAAACCGGAAGTAGTGATACTTTATTTGGAGCTCTGAATATATTTTCGTGAAAAATATATTAATACAATCCAAAACTTTTCAAATTTAGTATTTAAGACTTTTATATTATTGAAAACGACATATTAGATTTTTTTCTAAAATTGATAAACCGGAAGTATACTTTACAGAAAGCTATAAACAGATTTTCTTGAAAAAATATATTAAAACATAATCCAAAACTTATTAAATTTGGTATTTAAAACTCGTGTATAATTTGAAACAACATATTAGATTTTGACTATACTCATATGATAAACCGGAAGTGGTACTTAATTTGGAGCTCTTAACAAATTTTCGAGGAAATCGTAGTAAAATATAATCAAAAATTTCGTATTACAGACTTTTTTTTATTTATTGGAACAATAAATTAGATTTTGTTTACAAATGATCAACAGGAAGTGATACTTTACTTAAAGCTCATTGCTATTTTAAACATGGAATTGACGGGAGGTTATGTGTTGGCCACATCAGATTTTTTAAAATATATAATAATATTGATATTTTTTATCGCAAGTACTCTAATTCAAGTACAGTTGACTTATTAGAATTGATTTGTGGCGGTGGGTTAATTCATTCATACGTGTATATTTGCGACGTTTTCATCATTTCATTGCGCTTCTGGGGTTGAGATGATATACAGAAACAACCAAACCTTACCCGGAATTCGAGCCCGGGACACTTGGGTCGTAAATCGGCATGTTGGCCACCACGCCAACGGGATGGTTTTTTTTTAAATAAATACAATAAATAATACAGTAGCATATTAAAGAACGCATGTCATAATTGTCATTTTATTTTATGAGTAGGAACAATAATTTCTTTAATTGTGTCAGCTCTTACATGGTGAAACTTATTATTCATTTCAATTATTCAAAATACTTGGTTTTAAGTTTCACAACTATTTTATTTGATAACCAGTTTCGCTACAACATTCGCATCATCAGATCTTCGTTAACGTATAATTATAAATATGTAAATATATCTAAATTATATGAAATAAATATAAACGAAGTGTCAATATGTCAATAAATGTTTTTTAAAATAATAATAATTGTAAAAATTAAAACCAAGTATTTTCAATAATTAAAATTATATAGGAACAATAACTATTTTTTATGAACAAAGTAAAACACTGCAGTCATTATTGTCATCTTTGGGTGGTTTATCATTTGTCCACTCAACCTAGTCAGTGCCTCCTAGAGGCTTCAGTGCACCATACTGATGAGTTCCAATAAGAGCGAAAAACGTCTGTGATTCTGGTTGAGTGGGCCGGTCTCTGATAAATGATCGAGAGACTGCAATATTCTATGTACTTTATTGTACATTTATTCTTATTTGTTTATAATTTAATAATGAAGTAATTAATATTAAATAAGGTATAAGAGGTAATTTACTAATCGTATTCTTTTTTGCAACTACATAGTATAATAGCATGTCTTACTTGTCTGCCGGATACTTTTAATTTACATAAAACTGTTTTCCTATGTTAAACGCATATGTTAGGGATTCCTTGGGATACCAAATATGCTTGTTAAATAATAATAATAATGAATCAATCACTGATCATAACTTTTGATCTTAATTTTGACATTTGTAGTTAAGTTTATAGCCACTGTTTGAATTCTAGTTGTACGTTGTACTAATAAGTATATAACTTTGCCTCATACCTTAAATAATAAAAAATAACATATTGGTATTTTTTTATTCGAAAATGAAATTCACACGAATTACACGAATAAAATCGGGTTACTAATTACAAGATCTGCCAAAAACCAAAACAAAACTGTGCATATATTAAACATGATTACTAGGTTCAGAAATCAAGTTGGTGAATTAGAACGGATCAACTTGATGCCTTTGTCAGTTGATTATTAATCAGCTGCCTAAGGGAAGTTTTTATGATTCTGTAGATTATTAATAATGAATCAAGTTAATGCTATTCACAGGTTATAAAGCGATGTAAATAATGTTATTTATCAGCCATTATCTATTCTTTTGCTGCGTCTACAACATTTGATCTTCCATAAATAATAAATATGAAAAACACAAAGTAAAATTACATAAGGGTGTGCATGTATAATTGTTCGTAATTACAGGTACTGGTTAAATTTTAGATCATGAATAAAACATTATCTGAGCCTTTGTGTAAGAATTAGTAGGCACTATTATTTCTATTCTCGCGCCCTGTCATTTCTTTTTTTGCCGTAAACGAGTACATTTGTCATCGCGCTGACATCTGGGCTATCACAACGTGAAATTCCCCGCTCTTCGCCGACAATTAACGTTAAATGAGTTAGATTTATTTGTGATGATGCAAATAGTTAAAATTTTCCCAGCCATCTTTCAAACTTTCCGTCTTACTTATACAATAAATCAAAACATTGACAACCAAAAATTATTGTTCTGAAATAAGGAAATATTTTTAACTCCATTAGCTGGATAACAAATGGCTGAATATCTTGTGTCATTTCATGACACCAGTGTTAACAGTGACAGATCATTGTTACTTTTAACACTACTATTAAAAGTGAATTAAGATGCTTTGGTAATGACGAATTGAACAACAAATTGACATTTTTGGCACATGTCAAAAAATTATTAGAAATACAAATTCAAATACTGAAATAATGTTTGTAGAAATATACTGTATAATATATGTGTTAAAAGTAATTTTTTTGTTCGAAGGTTTGGACCACTTCGCATCATAAATAAAATATAGATATACAGGTCTTCACTCTAATTGATACACTACTGCATTCTCGAAAATTATAGGAGCTACCAAAACTCATCAAGAATAAGGGGATAATGTATCAACAGTAACAAACCGAATATATATATATATATATATATATATATATATATATATATATATATATATATATATATATAACGATAGAACAAAATTATATTTTTTTAAATGGCACCTATATAATTTTTTAGCCATTTAAAT
Organism: Harpalus rubripes; assembly: GCA_963082715.1. Classification (NCBI taxonomy): domain Eukaryota; kingdom Metazoa; phylum Arthropoda; class Insecta; order Coleoptera; family Carabidae; genus Harpalus; species Harpalus rubripes. The sequence goes on from OY720448.1 coordinate 50,334,934, forward strand.
AGAATATTATTTTCTGATTTCAACGATATTAATAAGCATAGGATTGTATAACAATTATTGCGAAAAAAAAATGGTATTAAAAACTAGAAATAATGTAATAAAAAATGGGTTTACTACTAACGTAACTAAATGTGTATTGCATAGCCTATTGTAATATAACATTATTTTTAATACAATTTTTCTCGAAATAATTGTTATACAACCCTATACCATATAAAAAATGATCTATCTAATGAGCTAAAAGATTATATAGGATACCATTTAAAAATATAATTTTGTTCTGCCGTTTGAGAACCACTGGTCGAATTTTCGGTTTGTTATTATTAATAAATTAGCTCCTTATTCTTCATCGTTTCTTGTATATAACATTTTTTCTAAAGTCAGTAGTTCGCCCAAAAAAGCGATGGTTGTTTTAAAGGAAACAGCCTATATATATATATATATATATATATATATATATATATATATATATATATATATATATATATATCCACTCGTGGCCAAAAAAAAACAGACACCAAAAAAAATAAATTGTATTGACTTGTAATGTAATAAATATGGGTTTATTTATGATTTTTTGTTATGGAATGAAGCAGTGATATCTAAAGTAAGATTAAAAATTGAAAAATATGTAACAATCACTTTATTTATAAAGAAATGTGGAAAAAAAGTTAATTCGGGCAAAAATGTTGAAAATCAAAAAATCAATATTTCTAACAAATGGATCAATTCCCGTTGCTTAGTGACTCTTAGCATGTTGTTTATTGTATTGTCAGATCTCGTATTGCAGATTGTGATTATTTTTCTAAAATGCGACCTGAAATTATTGCTCAAGCAGGAGCGTATACGTTATATCGCCGAAACTTTGAATGTACCAAAAAGTACTGTCCAAGATGCAATCCAACGTTATCGTCAAAATGGGCAGTACAGCAGAAGACTGGGATCTGGAAGATCGCGCATCTAAAACCCCCGAGAAGATCGTTTATTAACGTTATGTGTACTACGCGATCGAGGTATACCATCAACTATTGTTTCTAGTGTAATGGCTTATGCTTATGGAACTGATATTTCTGCACGAACCGTTCGCCAAAGGTTACGGGAAAACGGTTTGAGCTCCAGGAGACCTGCTGCTTGCCCAGCTTTGCTCGCAGCACATCGTAGAGAGCGTCTACGTTTTGCGCGTGAACATAGGGATTGGACAATAGAACAATGGAGCTCCGTTTGGTCACTGATGAATCCCGTTTCTGTCTACGATTAACAGATGGACGAGAACGCGTGTGGAGAAGGCCAGGTGAACGATTTTTAGAAAGTTGCATATCCCCAAGAACACCATTTGGTGGTGGCAGTATAATGGTATGGGCTGGGATTTCTCTGACTGCACATACAGAGCTGGTTCTGGTGGAAAATAGTGCTTTGACGGCTGATCGGTATATAACCGAATGTTTAATGGATCATGTGTTACCATTTGCTCCATTTGTTGGCGAAAACTTTCTTTTAATGCATGATAATGCGCGTCCACACGTTGCACAGATAGTCGTCCAATATTTAAACGAAGTCGACATTCGACGACTATGGTGACCAGCACGTAGCCCTGATTTAAATCCGATTGAAAACATCTGAAACCAGAAACGATTGACCAGCTAAGAATAGCTCTTCGGGAAGAATGGGATAACATTCGCCAAGAAGAGATCGTCAATTGTTTAGAAAGTTTACCACGCCGTATGTTACAAGTTATTAGAGTCCGAGAAGGCAACACACATTATTAATATTTCTAATAAAATAATAACATTGTTTCAAACATTTTAAATAAGCACAAATTTTTTTGTTCATTTTGTTCATTTCTAGGTTTTTAAATTTTATTTTAATAAATATTGTGTTCCCTACACTGTTTTTATTTTTTAATCTTACTATAAATATCAATAGATCATTGCACAACAAAAAATATATAAATAAACCCATATTTACTTTATTAGAGGTCGAATTACAATTTGTAGATTTTTAAATAATCCTGTTCTGCAACAACAGTGAATACTGACATGAACGAAAATTCTCTACGAATAAATTGTAGATAGTGTTCTATACATTTAAGAAAGTAAATGAACTTTTAATAAAACGATTATATTCAATAATATAAAAAAATATTTTATTGGAAAAGGTTTTGATAATGAGTCGTCGAGTGTTTAAGAAATAGACACGGTAATATTATATTAGAATATTTAATAAACAATACCATTTATTACAAAATCATGCCAAACACTGTGTCATAACTTACAAATCTAGCCATGTACACAGATCGCCCTGTACATCTCCTGCCAAGCACTGTCATAAAGTACAAATCTAGCCCATGAAGTTGGCGCGTATCTACTTCGCGCGCTTACATATTTAAAAAGTACACTCCGTCCTAAATATTGTAACTAAAAATAAAATATTAAATCGAAATAGGTTTTTAGTTATAGTAAGCACTGATAGAAGTAACGTAATATAATCATTTATAAAAGTTAACGTATATTTAATATTAGTTTTTTGAATTAAAGCATCAAATAATAAATCAGTCTTATGTGAATTACTTATGAGTTATTATTTGTATATGTATAATATCAATTAAGTATTTACATTATAAATACGTGGGAATGGTATGTAACTGTTCTAGCATTAATAATATAAATATATATTAATCTATATACAGTATGTCCACGGATCGATTTCTAAAGAGGAAAAACATATTTATTTTTTATTTACAAAAAAATTTATTCTTGATGAAAGTTTTTGCATGTTCCGAAACGGCCAATTCAGTTTTAACCTTTTCAAATTTTCTTTTAATTTCTGATGAAAATTGTTCGTTTTAGTTGAAAATTATTCTGTCCCAAAAAATAAATTTGCCTTGTCATGGTAATTGCCGTTATTTGTATATTTTCATTAGGTTTGGTCGTTTCGCTACCTTGCGTCTACGGTTTACTGCCGCGGCCATATACTTTGTATGGAGGCGGCAGTAAACCGTAGACGCAAAGTACCGAAACGAACAGGCCTATTAACTGTCAGGAAAATCAATCATAATCATTGAAAATGTTAGAGACGCTGTGACATCCTTAACTCTCGAAGAAATTCGAATAAGTTATAGGGAATTGCGTCGAAGACTAGAATTGTGCGTTGAAAAGGGCGGTAAATGGATTGAGTGAATAGTCATTAGTTATATTATTTTTGTTCTTGAGTTAATGAAATTAAAATTTAGTTAAAAAAAGCTGTGTTGACAATTACCATGTCAACGCAAACTTATTTTTTGGGACTTTGAAAAGGTTAGAACTGAATTAGCCGTTTCAGGACGTGCAAAAACTTTTATCAAGAATACATTTTTTTGTAAAATAAAAAATAAACAAGTTTTTTCCCTTTAGAACTCGATCCGTGGACATACTGTATATAGATTAATAGATATTTATATTATTAATGCTAAAAACAGTTACATTTTACACTTTAAATTCATATGGCTTTTTGTATATCAAATTCAGTATCGGTAATATCTGGTGGCGTACAAAATAAATCTAGTTTGTTATCTTCCATATTTATAATAAATTAAAGGAAAGTACTACAAATAAATTATAACTGTAGAGGTTAAAAGTTATAACTTTTATCATAGATGGCACAGTAGTATAATGCTTGATTTACATTCTACATTATGCAAACGAGAATTCTTGACAAATAGTTTTCAAATATTTTCTGCACCGTAAAACTTTATGCGATACATTATTCATTAACATTAGTGTGTAAAATGATATATTTTTGCAACGTCTTTAAATTAAGACTCCTTGGTCATAGCACAAACTCAAAAATTTGGCACTAAAAAAAATATAGAATTTTATTCTCTTAAATTCAATATAAAATGCATCATATAAAGTTTATAGGAGAGATAATAGTTGGAAAAAAATGTTTTCCCATGTAAAAAGCCTATCTGTTAAGGATGCTCGTGTTCAAAACATTCCGATGCTAAGATATTTACTTGTTTTAGATAGTTCCTTGGCAATAATGCAACCGTTATACGTCGGTCTGTAAAATCCAGAGCTTCTTTGACATTTTTCTGAAGTTCAACTGAATACGACGACCAAACTCGTATTAACTGTATGTTTATAATTGTTGACAATAAATAGAAGTCAACGTCACCGAAATTTTTAGAAATATACAAAAGCATGCTGCTTTACGCCAACTCAAAATTGAGCACAAACTTCTTTATATAAAAATGGGAAATGTTACATCGAAAATTCAGTGGAAAATTTTGGTTTGTGATAGAGTCCTCAACTTCTAAACAAATTCAGAATAACAGAGCAAATACAAATTGTTCAAGAGGAGCATGATAAAAGTTCCGAGAATCAATATTATGTCTAAATTATAACAATAACATTAATAATTCAAAATAAAAATTAGAGCTTTTATGATTTATTAAATCGCCCTAAGGCCAAAAAAGCATACTTTACGCCTGCAAATAGGGTTATAGATATGTAATTTTTGGCATACTCGTTCAAAAATGATATTTTTAACCCTAATAACACACATTAAAAGCCTGCTTTTAATACATTTGTAGAAAAAAAAATTTAGCTCAGTTTGGTTTAAAAATTTTTGAAAATTTATTGATATTTAATTTGTTCTTTTGGGAGAATTTTTCCTTTGTATTCCTTTATAGGCTGTCCTCATTTTATATGTTTCAGCTTCTTCCCACAGCATAAGATAGCATTGGTAAGTCAAGTTATTTTTTAAAAAAATTATGTAGCAATTTTCATTAGACTTAAGGGGTATCAGACGTATGCACGTATCTGCAACTGTTTTAACAAGAGTTGCTGCAACTTGCAACCTACGTTATCAGAAGGCCTATTCTATAACTTTTACCAATATTGATACGCCCTCCATCTTGGTAAATTTCCCAGCGAATATCGTCGAACACCAGCGGTTATAACCGATTTGCGAGACATGACGTCACACCCAGCGGTGAATTCGAGACGGGATTCCAAGCACGCATAGGATCTTGGAATTTAGATATCCAGATCGAAGCTGACAGTTGTTTCGGCACCATCATTGAATCGTTTAAGTTTCGACTATGAATTTTTTGTGTTGATTGAATTTAAGTGGTTTTTAATTTCTTCTTTTTTGTAAGATTTGTAAGGAGTTGAAACTAGACTAATTATTATTTTATTTTAACATTAATTTGTTTATCCTTGCCGTAAGATAACTAAATTTTAATCAAATTTCAGATTGAATAAGAATGCCAGTTGGTATGTTATCGACTATTCATCTCTTCTTATGGATATCGGTAAATGGATCTAGCGAATTCCTACACATTTGAGCATTTAATAGGTAATATTACTTAATAAATGATTTGACGTTAAGATGATGCAAATTTTTTAAACAATTTTATTTACAGGTATTTATAACTAGGTACTGATGTCATTTAACTTTTTAACTAGGTATAGGAAGCTACCAACACCAACGCAATGTTAAAACAACTTGCTGGCATGTACAAGCCAGCCATTTTGTACTTTAGATTTTGCGTATCTATCGCAAATTTCCACAAAAGCGATAAAAAGATAAATAAATTACGCGAAGAACATGTACAAATAACTGTATAGGTAGTTGGAAAGAATTTTGTAAACAAAGGGAAAAGCGAAAGTAGTGATTTAGATTTACTTTGCTTCGAAAGATAAATAGGTATAATTCCTATTAGACTTTGAGGATATGTATTCAAAACGAACATTTACATTTATCATTGTCCCAAATTTCCGCCAACGGTGCAACAACACCCGTTGTAACAGTTTCGCTAACTTTGGTGCAACAAAAAATCGGTGAGGAGTCTATTAAAGCCAAGGAGTTGGGTGAAGAAGTGGTGAACATGAACAAAGAATTGAATAATGCTATTATAATTCTAAAAAAAATAGCTGAGATGGTAGAAAGCATAAATGAAAAGCTATAATAAATATGAAAATAAAGAATACCTGTATATGAATTGTTTTTTTTTGTCATTATTTTTTACATCCCTCTTTTACTTTTGCAAAGTAATTAATAAATATCACATACAGTAGTTGTACATTAATTATTATGCAATAACAAAATTGCGTCAGTGATGATTTACTCTAAAAGTTTAAAGGATATTGAACATACATATACATATATATATAATATGTATGAAGTACTACACAACTTACAACTAGAAAATTCCTTTGTTAATTTGTAAATATCGGATTTAAATATATTGCCAATCCATTCTCAAATTACCAACAATATGGGGACACTAAAATTACTAGTATAATCCCCAAATCTGTCGTTGGAGAGGGGGAAAATCAAACGATGACGTATACCAAGAGCAAGATCTTGGTAAAGTCACTAAAGTTATAGAATAGGTATCCAGAGGAGGCCTATTCTATAACTTTTACCAATATTGATACGCGCTCCATATTGGTAAATTTCCCAGCGAATATCGTCGAACACCAGCGGTGATAACCGATTTGCGAGACATGACGTCACACCCAGCGGTGAATTCAAAACGGGATTCCAAGCACGCATAGGATGTTGGAATTTAGTTATCCAGATCGAAGCTGTCAGTTGTTTCGGCGCCATCATTGAATCGTTTAACTTTCGACTATGAATTATTTGTGTTGATTGAATTTAAGTGGTTTTTAGTTTCTTCTTTTTGTAAGGTTTGTAAGGAGTTGAAACTAGACTAATTATTGTTTTATTTTAACATGAATTTGTTTATACTTATTGAAGACAAATCGGCATGTACGACAACTGAATTTCAATCAAATTTCAGATTGAATAAGAATGCTAGTTGGTATGTTATCGACTATTCATGTCTTATTGATATCGGTAAACGGATCTAACGAATTCCTACACATTTCAGCATTTAATAAGTAATATTACTTATTAAATGATTTGACGTTAAGATGATACAATTTTTTTAAACAATTTTATTTACAGGAATTTGTAACTAGGTACTGATGTCATTTAACTTTTTAACTGTAGGAAGCTACCAACGCAGTGTTAAAAACAATTTACTGGCATGTATAAGCCAGCCATTTTGTACTTTAGATTTTGCGTATCTATGGCAAATTTCCACAATTTTGTAAACAAAGGGAAAAGCGAAAGTAGTGATTTAGATTTACTTTGTTTCGAAAGATAACTAGATATGATTCCTATTAGATTTTGAGGATATGTATTCAAAATCAAAACGAATATTTACATTTATAATTGTTTCTTAGGTAACGAAAGGGTGAATTTAGAGATTAAAAGCTCCATTATGTTCCAAATTTCCGCCAACGGTGCAACAACACCCGCTGTAACAGTTTCGCTAACTTTGGTGCACCAAGAAATCGGTGTGGGGTCTATTATAGCCAAGGAGTTGGGTGAAGAAGTGGCGAACATGAACAAAGAATTGAATAATGCTATTATAATTCTAAAAAGAATAGCTGTGACGGTAGAAAGAATAAATGAAAAGCTATAATACATATGAAAATAAAGAATACCTGTATATGAATTGTTTTTCTTGTTATTATTTTTTTACGTATTATAATTGTTTGTTTACATTTTAGTTACCATGGCGGAAAATAAAAGATTACACCCTGCGCCCGTAAAGTGTAAAGCAAAAGCCCGCCGGGCGGTAAAAAATATGACAAAAAAAACAAATAACGGTAAATAATATTTTATTTGTGGATATTTATAATACAGTTGAATATATTATTCAACGAAATTCCCTCCAAATGAATTGTCTCTGAAGATTTCTTTAACTGGAGATTCAACTGATTTCTGTCTTTTTCAGTTGCAGAAATGTCAGATGACAGACCAGATTTATCATGGTCTTTAGTACCAATAATCAGTCGAGCTGTTTTATTTTTTACTTCTAGGGAGTCTTCCAAATAACCTTTGCGACTGATGTACTTCTCCAACCGCCGTGCCTTTTCAAGGCGGTAATATCAGCTCCGCTATCGGCCAATAATGTCGCAGAAGTTCTTCTAAATGTGTGGCCGATATAACGCTCCGGGTTTGGAAATTTCAAATACTGGCCAATAATTTTGGGAATAGTACCGAATGTATTTTTTCCTACGGGTTGGATAGTACACCTACTATTTCTATATTGTAAGAAAAAACGGCGATGGCTCAAATTTTCTGGCCGCAATGCAATATATTTCCTATAGATCAAAAATGATACCAGTTTATAATAAAGACCAATATTCAAATTCTCCTTGATCATTAACATCTTCTTGAACATACAAAATTTGGACCTTAATGAAGAACTCATATATTATAGACTGAAATATTATAATATGTATAAAGTACTACACAACTTACAACTAGAAAATGCCTTTGTTAATTTGTAAATATCGGATTTAAATATACTGCCAATCCATTCTCAAATTACCAACAATATGGGGACACTAAAATTACTAGTATAATCCCCGAATCTATCGTTGGAGAGGAGGATAAAATCAAACGATGACGTATACCAAGATCAAGATTTTCGGAAAGTACTAAAGTTATAGAATATGTATCCAGACGTACGCAAAGTTTCAAGAAATATAGATTTTTTTTTAGTCTCGACGTTGGTTTGGTTGGTACACATGATATTTAATTCCTGTTGTCATTTTTATATGGATGTCTTGCGTTCCACATAGCTTCTTTTCTTACGAGATCATCAGAGTCAGAAAAAAATGTTCAGATTTTATTTCAATTCCAGCCATTTTTAAATTATTTCGTACTGTTTGCCAGCTGTTTACAAACAAATGTCAAACAGTTTAGGAATTTTTACTCCCTATGCCCCTTTACTACGCATGCGTATCTTGATAGTTGCAGATACGTGTGACTAGTTTTCGAACAAGATATAAAACTAGTTGCAGGAAAATTGTCGCACTATCACACATCAAAATTTGCACGAAACGCTTGAAGTTGCAGAAAATGACAGGTTGCAGATACGTGCGTACGTGTGATAACCCCTTTATGTGTACGATTGTTTTTTGGTTATTCTTAACGACGTTGTAGCTTGAATGAATGACTTAATTTAATTTTTTTTTTGCACATGGATTTCCTTAATAATCGTGTTTAGATATTTTATTAGAATTGTTTTATGTCAATATAACTTTACACTTAAACAGTCATATCTCACGTTATATAACTTCTGCAATTACTAAAACATAAAAGGGTTTTATTTGTCTTGTGCTATTTATATATATATATATATATATATATATATATATATATATATATATATATATATATACCTTGTAATTATCAGCTTCTTGCAACAAATATTGTCTTTATAAACTTTATTGTATATACAGATTACGGGATTTTTATATTATTAATTAATTAATACTATAAACATTTTCATATCATTTCCATATATTTATAATGTAGGTAAATTCAAATTTTTGTATCTTTTACAATGTATTACGTTATGACATCTATCAGTGCTTACTATAAGTATTAACTTATTCAATTAAATTTATAAGACGAAGTGTACTTTTCAAATTTACAAGCGCGCAAAGATGATACGCGCTAACTTCATGGGCTAGATTTGTACGTTCTGAAACAGTGCTTGGCAGACAATGTACAGGGAGATCTGTGTACATGGCTAGATTTGTACGTTATGCCACAGTGTTTGGCAGGAGATATATAGGGCGATATATGTACATTATGACGGAGCGTGTGTTCCCATACAATATTCTTGATATTTGCGAAGCCGGGACAACCTGTTCGGCTTCCTCTTCATCACCATCTGGTGGATAGCGATGTAGTACTCCATTTAGGAGTAAGTACTCTCGTTCTGTTGTAACGGCTACTTTTTGCTCACCCCTGTTTTTTTAAAATTTTGTACAAATTCTTTATTCTTCACCTAACTTCAGATCTTTTCCACAAGCATAAAAACGCTTGTATCAACGTCCTTTGCTCTTCTTGGTCAGCTCTTCTCGGTCCGTGCTTCTCACCGGCTCTGGTTCGGCAGCACTCGGTCAGCAACTGCAAGCGTGTGTGCACGTTTTTTTAGTCGGGTATTTGTTTCTGAAGTATTTTACGAAGTTTGATTTTCTACCGCTTTAGTTTGTGTAGTGTATTGTAAGTATTTTCTGAGTTGTTTACTTACTTTTGGTATCTTTTTCTTGGTACTTTTACTTAAAATTGTTAAGTTACAAAAAAGCGTGTACTCACGCTTTGTGAGTCAGATTAAGTTGTCTGATTTTCTAATTTCATTTAAAGACCAAGATTGTCTTATTGCTTTCTAGTACGTTTAGTACTGATTTGTACGTGCTTTTTCTACATTTAGTACTTTTCTAAAATTCTTACTAAACACAATTTAGATTTATTCTTGTACGTTTAGTATTTATTACTTTTTATTATTAATAAAATTCTATTTACTGTTTACACATTAAAAATTCTTTTCTTTACAGTTTACTTTACTATTTAAATTCTGTATAAAGCTCTTTTTATGGCGATTTTAACCGTGTTAGATAACCTCACGTGTCTAGTCTTGCAGAAACCTCATTTTTGTAATACATTATTTCATTGTAATTTCTGCTTACATTTTTGTAGAGAAACCAACCTTGTTATCTATGGATTTTTACGTCAGTGGAGACACTTCAAATTTAGTTTTGCTTTTTATACTTAGCGGTTAGTATATATAATAACTTTATTCTTGCCTAATGGCTTAGAATCTACATTTAAATTCAACAATAGAAATAGATTAAATATGTATATAGGTAGGTATATTACAATTCATTAGATATATACATTAATTTATTTCGTTTTTCTTCTTCTCTCTTCTGAATTATGTATCTTAAGCATTCGGAGCCTTGCGCTGAGTCGGTCAATATTTGTTCCACACTTCTTTCTTCTTTCGTTCCTTCTTCACATTCATACAGTATGTGCCATAGGGTTTCTTCTTTCTTCTTGCACATTCTGCACATCCGCTCATCTTTTAACCATATTTTGTTTGCCCTTTCCTCATTACCACAACGAAATCTTGCCATTAGTTTGATTTTTCCTTTTTTGTGGTCATTTAGGAGGTATCTCGGGATTGATAGTTATCATTTTATAATTTTGATTATACCTTGATTTTTCTATCTTATTATTCTGTTCTTGTATTTGATTATCTCTGTCTCTGTTAATTGTTTTCATATTTATATTCATTCCTAATTGTCTCTGTCTTTCTACTTCTTCCGGTGCGTAGCCATTTCTTTCGTAGTATTTTCTTCTCATATCTTCCCATTTTGTTAATTGTTGTTTGTTTCTTTACCTTTTCTTAAGCTCTTTTCACCAATTCGCTAGAATTGTATTTTCGTCTTTCAATATTATTCTTTCTTCATATTTTAATGCTCTTCTTCCTGCTTCTATCCTCATTTTGTCTTTTTTGTTTCTTCTCTTATAATATACTTTGGTGTTTGAAAGTCTAGTCCCATTATCCATCGTAGGTATTTGGTCTGTGTATTGTGTGGGGGTTTAAATATACTAAATAGAGGATACTTTAGCTTGAAACGTATTTATTATTCTGATCTGTCACTCATCACTATTTACATGTCATCAGTCTACTGTCTACTCTAAGCCTACTCATCATACATCTCTCCCCTAAGATGTTTGTTTCAGTCTATCCGGGACTTTTACTATGCGTCCACTTCTTGTACGATAAGTATCGATAGGCTCTGCTTTTTCTGTTTGTGCTCCTTCCCTGTTTGGTTTTGGCAAATTCTCGTAGTAATCGTCGCCGTCCTTAGTTGTATCTACATTTTCAGGCATATGTATTAATTGGTAACGATTTTGTAAGAGCGCGGCTCTTGTCAACAATTAATGATGATTCCACATTGTTTTAAATCTGATATTCATACTTTGTCTCCCTTTTTCAATTCTGCTAATTTTCGTACACCGTGGCGTCGATCATAATTTGTTTTTTGTTTTTTTTTTTCGTCGAATTTCTTCTTTTATGTTTAGTTGTTGTTGATTGGGTAACTTCGGTTTTAGTTGTTCTGTAGTGATCGACAATGACGTCCGTAATTTTCTTCCCATCAACAGTTCAGCGGGCGAGTACCCGTTTGTGAGCGGTGTCGCCCTATAGTTCTGCAGGGCTTTGTAAGTATCATTACTTCTACGTAAACAGTTCTTTATTGTCTTTACTAGCACTTCTACAAAACCATTGCTTTGGGCAAACTTTGGGTTAGATGTTATATGTGTAAATTCCCAGTCTTTCGAAAATTTGGTAAATTCCGAAGTGACCAATGGCCCAAAATGGGTACCATTGTCGCTGTACACAATTTCTGGTGTGCCATGTCTTGCGAAGATTGATTTAAGATGCACGATAACTTCTGATTCTTGGAGACTATATAGTAATGCAATCTCCGGGTAGCGGGAGTAATAGTCTACTACGATTAGAAAATTCTTATTATTAAGGTAAAATAAATCAATAGCAACCTTCTGCCATGGACGTGATGGAAACTCCGATGGTATTAAAGGCTCATGTCGATTGATTGTATCGATTACACATTTGGGGCAATTTTTAATCACCATCTCGATGTCTTTTGTAATTCCAGGCCACCACACGGCTTCTTGTACTCGTGCCCTGCATTTGGCGATACCTTGATGTCCCTCGGGGATCTTTTCCAAGATTTCTTTACGAAGGCAAGATGGAATTATGATTCTCGTTCCTCGTAGCAGAAGTTGCCCTTCAATGCCGATTTCAGATCGATGTTGCCAGTACGGTTTGAGGTCGATACGCAGTACTGTCGGGTCTGGCCATTCCGTTCGGCAAAATTCGATAAGTGATGAACATATACTGTCGATTTTCTGTTTCTCGATAATCTGGCGAATCCGATCTTCAGATGCCGGAAAGTTCGAAGTTATCATTTGTACATATGCCGTTATATGCTCTTCGAGATCGTCATCATTTGCTTCGCCCGTCGGTCTTCGTGATAAGATATCGGCGATTCCAAGTCCTTTACCTGGTACGTATCTTACGTTGTACGAATATCGAATCAGTCGGAGTCGCATACTTTGTAATTTTGGTGTTAGATCATCGAGATCCTTTGAGTTGAATATTGAGACTAGTGGCTTATGATCTGTATCAAGCGTGACTTTCAGCCCGAGAATGAAGTCTTTAAATTTTTCGCAAGCCCATACAAGCGCATAGCCTTCTTTCTCTATTTGGGGCCAATTACGTTGGTGTTTCGTAAATGATTTTGACGCATATGCGACTGGTCGAAATCCACCATCTTCCTGTTTTTGTTTCAGTACAGCACCTACTCCATAGGATGAAGCGTCTGCTGCAATGACAGTTTCGCGCGCAGGGTTGTACCATGCTAAGATCGGAGCGCTAGCTAAGTCTTTCTTGATGTGGTTAAAAGCTAATATTTGCTCTTTCCCCCACGTAAATTCAATTTTATCGCTTAAAAGTTCATTGAGAGGATACGCTTTCGTCGATAGATTTGGTACAAATTTCGCAATATAATTTATAGTACCTAATAAGCTTCTTAATTCCGAAATATTTTCTGGTTTGTCCATCTGCAGGATTGAACTAACTCTATCTTCGTCTACGCGAATACCGTTTCCTTCGATGATGTGTCCGAGGAACTTTACCTTCGTAACTCCAAATGTACACTTATCGATATTAAGAGTTACCTGTTTTTGCAGGAGACATTTGAAGACATTATGGAGTCGTCGATCGTGTTCTTCGATTGTGTTTCCATACACTAACACATCATCCATGTTTACTAGTACCCCGTCGAGATTATCCAGTATTTTCGTCATTCTTTTCTGGAAGAATTTGGGTGCGGCTGAGATACCAAATGGCAATCGTTTGTATTTATGTCATCCGAATGGTGTGAAGAACGTCGTCAACAGTTGTGAAGACTCGTCGAGATCGCATTGCCAGAATCCATGATTGGCATCGATTTTAGAGAAAATTTTGGCTTCTCTCAGTCGACTCAAAATGTTCTCAGTCACTGGCATAGGATGATGTTCTCGTTTCACAAACTTGTTCAAATGTACGTAGTGGACACACATGCGGATCGATCCATTTGGCTTTGGAGCAAGTACCAGTCCCGCACACCAATCAGTTGGTTCTTCGACTGGCTCAATGACTGCCATCTTTACCGTGTTATCTAAATTGGATTTCATCTCCTTCAACATCAGAATGGGTATTCGTCTGGGCTTCTTTAGATTGTACGGTATAGCATCTTCTGTAAGAACTATCTTATACGGAATTCGTATTTTCCCGAGACCTTCAAATAACTTAGGATATGTAGTAATTGGGTTAAACGACATTTTTATAGAATCACTATTTACGGCCAGGCATCGTTTAATAATTCCTAGTTGCTCGCTTGTTTCACCATCAAGTAATGGGCTTGTGAGATTCCGTACTACGTAGATATCCGTCAATACAGTTTTTCCGTGATATTGAATCTTCTCCGAAAATATTCCAGATGTATTCATAAGTTGATGATCTGCGTTGTACAGATGAATTGGTGATGGTTTCAATCGTATTGTGACGTACCTACCCCTGTGTTGGGTTTCCTGTTACTGCTTTCGGGCGCCATTCTGTGAACTGTCTGTTTTAGGGGTAGTTTAGGATTGCGGATAGCTAGTCGGAGGTCCAGGATTATTATTTATAAATGATTATGAAATTTGTAAAACTTCAACATTTTATTAACACACACCAAATGTACAAACATGTAACTAGAATAAAAATAAATGCCTTAGAAATCTGTCGGTTTAACTTTAACTTGGTATATCTTACTATGCTTGATTGGAATCCTGTCTCTGAGATGACACTCTCGCTCGGATTCAGCGACTATCTCGCTGAGGGCAGTTCGCGATGCGCGTGTCGTGAGTTCTAGACTACAGAAACTGCAGGTAGACTGGTCCTCCTGTATAGCCGAAGCAGCTATCCCAGGAAGTGACTTCTTAGCCGATGCAGCTATTGTAAGAAGTCCTTCTGAAGCTCCGCGAGTGGTATTTATACCCAGATTTGGTCAGCTTCGGTTGAAATTTGCGCGTTAAGAAGAGGGAGATGTTACCGGCCATCTGATTGGTGCAGAGGCGGAGTAGTGTCGCGATGTCTGATTGGCTGATGGCCGGGGTTCGTAAAATGTTTATTTCAGGGTTTTAAAATACAAGCAAAAATAATAAATTTCCAGTGTTTTTGTGAAAGTTATCATCAGGTAAAATTAAACAATACAAATAGCACATGAATACAATAAATATAATAAATATATTGCTGTTTGCCTTGAAGTCAGCGGCTGACCGTAGCGCCAACATCGCTCAGCTGTTCTTGCAGTTGTCAAAGGGATTTCCCGGGTGGTTTTCTCCAAGTTCTGTGCAGGGAATTGTGTCCTTAAGGATCCTACTGTTGTCCAGACAGCTAGGCTCGGCCCGTGGATTATGGGTATGCCGGTTGGCAGTAGTTGTACATCCTCACTTATAACCTGTAAGTTTTCTAAGCGTATATTGATGACAAACATGACTTCCATCCCGTTTTCTTAGCAAAACTTCAAGAAAAGTGTCGAACGATGTTCTCTGCCCTGAATGCAAAGCCCATGGACCGGCTAGGAAGAGTGGAGATTACTGGGAACCCTGTGAACTTGGAGGTTTTGACCAACTCGTGTCTATGGAGAACTATGGCTCTGTATGTCGTCTTTTGCCGGGAAATTTAAAGAAAATTGACGAATATATGTGACTTCGTCACATCTCCGTCTTTCCTGGGCTAAAAAAAAACAAAAAAAGAATGTAAGTACCATATCTTTTTTTTTTCTTCGGAGAGCCGGGGACGCTGGATTGAGTTCACCTCGCCTAGACGGAGGCCTCGTCCTGTCACGGGACCAGGGCGTTGGTCCATGGAGGCAGCTGCGCCTGTCTGGGAACGGCCACTCGTGTCGGATTACCGGCCCGGCCCAGAACCTGGTTCTGGATTCTCGGAGCCGGCCGGCGGCTTGATCACGCAGCGACTAAGGAAGGCCGATCAACTGCTCCACAAACTGTCCTGGGCACGATGGGGCGATTGGTCGTCGTCGGAGGCGGGTATGTTTCCAGAGCCAGCCAGAACGTTTGGCGACTTGGTGACGTCGCAGGAGAAAACCGTTTGTCCTGGCTGCTTCGGGATTCAACGCCCTCATGGTCGGGGTTTTTGTTCACGAGTTCTACTGATGGTTTGCGGTGGTACTTGTAGCTGTTGCTATGGCCGTTGTCTGTGCTATTACTGTGGTGTACGTGGTCGTTACTGACTGGTACTGTGGCTGTTACTGACTTACTGTGGCCACTACTTACTGTTGCTGTGGCCGTTACTGAATTACTATGGCCGATACTGACTGTTACTGTGGTCGTTACTGATTTACTGTGGCCATGACTGATTTACTGTGGCCGTTACTGACTGTTACTGTGACCGTTACTGATTGTTACTGAGGTCGTTACTGACTGTTACTGTGGCTGTTACTGACTGTGCTGAGGCCGTTACTGACTGTTCCTGAGGCCGTTACTGACTGTTACTGTGGCCGTTACTGACTGTTACTGAGACCGTTACTGACTATTGCTGAGGCCGTTACTGATTGTTACTGATTGAGGCTGTGGCGGTTACTGTGGAAACGGCATCACTCGTGTCGGTTGTCGACTCGACTTCAAAGCCAGCCGACGTAGTGAGCACGCAGTGATGGCCGCTGTCGGAACCGTCTTTCCTCATACCTGTCTCTGCTGTTTCAGGTCCTTGGTCAGTTGCTCTCTGACGTCCGTGTTCGGTGCCTGGTTGACGTCCTTGTTTTGTTGCCGTTGACGCCTGGATTCTGTTGCTGTGGTGGGCGGCATCGCTCGTGCCTGTTTTTAGACCCTACCCAAAATTTGTTTTCGGATTCTCGGAGGCCGGCCGACGGAGTGAACACGCAGCAGATGACCGCAATCGGAACTGTTTCTGTGTAGCGTCCCGGTTCTGTTATTGTGACCGCTGTCGGAGCTGTTTAGCGATCCTGTTCTGTAGCTGTCTGATGTCCTGTGTCTGTGGCCGCTGTCGGGAGTGTGTTTAGTCCCTGTTCTGTAGCTGTCTGACGTCCTGTGGCTGTGGCCGCTGCCGGGGGTGTGTTTTGTCCCTGCTCGGGCGCCATTTTGTGACGTACCTACCCCTGTGTTGGGTTTCCTGTTACTGCTTTCGGGCGCCATTCTGTGAACTGTCTGTTTTAGGGGTAGTTTAGGATTGCGGATAGCTAGTCGGAGGTCCAGGATTATTATTTATAAATGATTATGAAATTTGTAAAACTTCAACATTTTATTAACACACACCAAATGTACAAACATGTAACTAGAATAAAAATAAATGCCTTAGAAATCTGTCGGTTTAACTTTAACTTGGTATATCTTACTATGCTTGATTGGAATCCTGTCTCTGAGATGACACTCTCGCTCGGATTCAGCGACTATCTCGCTGAGGGCAGTTCGCGATGCGCGTGTCGTGAGTTCTAGACTACAGAAACTGCAGGTAGACTGGTCCTCCTGTATAGCCGAAGCAGCTATCCCAGGAAGTGACTTCTTAGCCGATGCAGCTATTGTAAGAAGTCCTTCTGAAGCTCCGCGAGTGGTATTTATACCCAGATTTGGTCAGCTTCGGTTGAAATTTGCGCGTTAAGAAGAGGGAGATGTTACCGGCCATCTGATTGGTGCAGAGGCGGAGTAGTGTCGCGATGTCTGATTGGCTGATGGCCGGGGTTCGTAAAATGTTTATTTCAGGGTTTTAAAATACAAGCAAAAATAATAAATTTCCAGTGTTTTTGTGAAAGTTATCATCAGGTAAAATTAAACAATACAAATAGCACATGAATACAATAAATATAATAAATATATTGCTGTTTGCCTTGAAGTCAGCGGCTGACCGTAGCGCCAACATCGCTCAGCTGTTCTTGCAGTTGTCAAAGGGATTTCCCGGGTGGTTTTCTCCAAGTTCTGTGCAGGGAATTGTGTCCTTAAGGATCCTACTGTTGTCCAGACAGCTAGGCTCGGCCCGTGGATTATGGGTATGCCGGTTGGCAGTAGTTGTACATCCTCACTTATAACCTGTAAGTTTTCTAAGCGTATATTGATGAAAAACATGACTTCCATCCCGTTTTCTTAGCAAAACTTCAAGAAAAGTGTCGAACGATGATCTCTGCCCTGAATGCAAAGCCCATGGACCGGCTAGGAAGAGTGGAGATTACTGGGAACCCTGTGAACTTGGAGGTTTTGACCAACTCGTGTCTATGGAGAACTATGGCTCTGTATGTCGTCTTTTGCCGGGAACTTTAAAGAAAATTGACGAATATATGTGACTTCGTCACAGTATATTCGAAAAGTATTCTTTATAGGTTTTCTCTGAAATGCACGTAATGTCGGCGCCTGTGTCGATTTTAATCTTCACATTTTGTATGTCGACCTCTGCTTGCCAACAATGTGTTTGCTTTTTCAAAATTCTTACTGCATTTATGGTACCAATGAACGGATCTTCGGCTTCATTAACCTTGCGTATGTTACCGTTTCGTTGTCCATTTAGGCATACTCGCGCATAATGTCCTATCTTTTGACATTTGCTGCATGTTTCTTTCCGCGCCGGACACTGTCGAGCTGAATGTGAGCCGCCGCCTCATCGTCTACATCGACTAGATTGGTCGGTCGTAGTATTATTTGATTGCGTAGTCTTTCCAGATTTCTTCCCCTCCTGGCATTTGTTACGCTAAAACTCGTTCATTCTAAACTTTTTTGTTTCAATACGACTAACTTCGAGTTTCTGGAGTTCATTTTGTAGCTGGGGTAGTTGCGCTTTCACCTGCTCGCTTTGTTTAGCCATAAAAATTGCATCGTCGAGTTTTATATGTGCTTGAAGTTGCATTCGTTCAGCTAATTGTTGATTTCGAATTCCTACGATTAAGTTCATCGCGTAGCTGTCCGTAGTTACAGTGTTCGCTCAAACTGTAAAGTGCCGTTACGAATTCTTCTATTGTTTCACCCTCGTTTTGTATTCGTTGGTTGAACAATACTCGTTCGTATACGATACTTCGCTTTACTACGAAATGCTTTTCGAATGCGCCTTTAACTTTTTCGTATTTCTTACTGTCCTCCTCGTTAAGGTTTAGGGTCTGAAATACGTCATCGGATTGTTTACCCATATAGTAAAATAGACTTGCGATCTGTCGACTTTGTAATTTTGTATCCAAACCTGTCGCTTGGCGGTACAAATCGAATCGGCGGATCCATTTCGGCCATTCATGTGCTTTTGCAAAATTAAATTGACTTGGAACTTCAAACATATTATTACCTTCCATTATTTTAGCCAATTTATTTATGGGTTTTCCGCTGCCACCATGTATTGTGTGGGGGTTTAAATATACTAAATAAAGGATACTTTAGCTTGAAACGTATTTATTATTCTGATCTGTCACTCATCACTATTTACTTGTCATCAGTCTACTGTCTACTCTAAGCCTTCTCATCATACAGTCTGTAAATTTTCTATTTTTTCATGTTCCTTCCACCCCCATATTTCCGCCGTACATAAGTATACTTTTAATCATAGAACCAGAAAGTAATATCCTTGCTTTAAATTTTTCCCCAAATTTACTTTCCCCTATGCCCCATATCTGTGCCATTGCCACTGCAGCCTTTTTTGTTATTTCTTTTATATGTTGTTCTGCACTGTTATATCTCTGAAAGTAATAACCCAGATATTTAAATTTTTTAACCTTTTCTATTTCCTTTTCTTCCCATTTCCATTTCTCATTTTTATCTTTACCTCCTCCCTTTCTAAATAACATCATCTTTGATTTATCCGGATTTAGCTCCAGTTTTTTATCGTTCTAGGTATTTTTCCAATCTTAACATCAGTGATTTCATTTCAGATGCGTTTCTTGCCATTATTGTCATATCATCGGCATATGTTAATGACCAAAATTTCACCTGACCTATTACCACCCCTCCTGTCTGTCCATTTCTTAACCAGTCTTCTATGTCACCTATATATAATGCAAAAAGTGTTGGACTTAACGGGCACAGTTGTCACAGTCCAACCGTCGTCCAAAAAGAATCTGTTTCACCTGCCTCTGTTTTTATGGTGTTCTTAGTTTCTTTATAGATGTTTTCTAAAGCTTTTACTAATTGGCTGGTAATTCCTTTTTTTAGTAGCAATGAGAACAGGATTTCTCTATCTACCGTATCAAAAGCCGCTCGTAAGTCCGCTTAAAAGACATAAAGCTTCCCTTTATCTTTTAATAATTCGTTTTCAATTACTTGATTTAATATTTAAATGTTGTCTATTGCGCTTCTGTTCTTTCTAAACCCATTTTGCGTTTCAGGGATTAATTGTTGTTCCTCGGCTTCTTGTGTGAATCTATCATTCAATACCATTGCGTATAACTTGTATAGCGTATCTGTCAACGTAATGCCTCTGTAATTGTTGGGTATATGTTTGTCTCCTTGTTTATATAGACGCGTTATTATAGCGTGCCGCCATCTTTTAGGTAGTTGTTTGTCTTGAATTAATCTATTAAAAATATTTTTAAGTTTGGGGATTAGATACGTACCATATATCCAGGCTTCATTTAAAATTTCATCTTCGCCAGCTGCCTTCCTTGTCCTTAATTTTTTAATCTGGTATTCTATTTCCTCTTCTGTCATTGGGATCAGTCCTTCACCTGCATTTGTCTGCGGGTTTCTAATTATTTCCTTACCCTGTCCTTTCAGAAGATTCATGAAATATAATTTCCATTCTTCCGTTGTTATAAGTTGACTTACTTTCACTTTTTTATTTTTCTCTTCTCGTATATATTTCCACAGGTCTCCTTCATTTTGAATTAGTTTTATTTTTTCTTCTTCTTCTTCTCTTATTTTAAGTTTTCTTGCCTCTGTGCAAACGTTTTTATACTATTTTCTCGCCTTTTGATATTCTTCTCTTGTTGCCATTCCTTTCTTCCATTGTCGTAGTGCCTTAGCAGCTTCAGTCTTCTTTTTTCGGCAGTCCTCATTCCACCAATTGTTTTTCATGTCTACAACTTGCTTATTGACATATTTTTTGGGCAATACTTCATGTATTTTTTCAACTTGTTCTTCGATTTCTGTATTTAAGTCTTGCGCTGATAAAGGTAATTGTTGTAATTGTATTTTAAAATGAGTAATTTTTTCCTCGGACCAATTAAAGATGCATTTCTTTTCTTGTTTTTTGTTTTCCCTTCGTTCCTCTTCTTCTAATGTAGTCCATATCGGTTGATGGTCTGACTCTACTCTGCTTCCAACTTCAAATTTACCAATTAATTCATATGCAGATTGATTAGCTAATATATCGTCAATCGTTGATGCTCCCCTTGCTCCAGTATAAGTATACTCTCCATTTTCATCTCCCGTAACGTTACCATTTAAAATATTCTTTCTTCAGAGATATTAAGTAGTATTTGTCCTTCGTTATTTTTTATACGATCTTTTGATTTTCTTTGTTTATTAAATCCATTTGTGCTTATGATTGATCCCTCTTCTCCAATTCTGGCGTTGAAATCTCCGCCTATTATTATATTATTTTCATTTGTTTCTTCAATACTCCTATTTATTTCATTTAATATATTATTTAGTGTTCCATCATTATACAAAGTAAATATGTTCCATGTTTTATTCTGTATTTTTACTCTTCTTTCTTGTATCCATTCATTGAATAATCTTCTTTCTTTTAATTCTTTTATACCTTTCCTTACTCCTGTTATTATTCCTTCCTTTGCTCTTCCTTTCTTATGTACCCTCGTAGCGTGAGTGCATACCCAAATATATTCGTCTGGCAATTTTTTTCCCATTTATTCCAATTTTTATCATGGACCCATGTTTCTGTCATACCTATGATATCAAATTCCCGTATATAATTCCAAAAATCCTTATCTTTATTATTAATCCCCGCAACATTCCAAAAACCTATTTTAATTTTTTCGTTTTTATATTGTAATTTTCCTTTTACTTTGCAACCTTATTCTTTCTTTGTTTTCCCGATTTCTCTTAAATTTTGTTGCACTTTTCTTTCATTTTTCGTAAGATCGTGGTTAATAAATACCTTTCTGCCAAGTAATTTGTGTTTATTCTTCATAATATCATGTTTTTGTTCCCATGCCCCAATTTTGGCTATGACTATACTTTGCTCCTTACCAACCTTGTATGCTTCAATAATTTTGGTTTCTAATCCTAATTACTGTTTTACAAAATTAGTAATTTCGGTTCTTACGTCCTACTCCTTTAATGTGAATTATAATATTATTTTTCCGTTTCCCTCTATCTTTATCTTCTTCTCTGTCTTCAAGATTTGAGATTCTTTTGGTCATTGATTCTCTTTCTCTTTTCCATTCCTCCTCTTTTATTTTAAAATCCATTACTTCCTGTTGTAAACCTGTTATTACTTCCGTTAATTTCAGATTGGTTTCCTTCATCTCTCGTCTCAGGTCTGTATTCTCCTGTCTCATTTCGTGTATTATTTCATTTTTTATATCTTGCAGGGCGGCTAATATATCAATATTCATATTATTTTCTTCTGTTGATGCTTTTTATTAGGTGTAGGAGATCTGAAAGTTTTTCGGCACTTGCTAAATGGTTCTTATCCTGCTTTACAGGTTTCTTTACTTTGTGTTCTAGGCCTTGTCGCTACTTGAGTCTTGTCTGTGACACTTGATGTATCCATTCGTTCACAGGTGCCACCACCTGTTTATATTTATTTATACAGTATTTTCTTTGTGTTAACTAAATGTCCCTGCCTGTATCAAAATTTTTATGTATTTTTAAATATTTTTTGATGTTCAATTCTAACCTAAACAGACGTGACTTAAGTAGAGTTCAGTTTTTGTACTCACAGTGTTTTCTTCTTCTGCATATTTCAGTAATTTTTGCTACCCTTTACGTCCCTTTTTCAGCTGTATTATTAGTCTGTTTTATTGTTTAAATATATCTCCGTTTGTCAAGTTTATATTTTCTCTATTTCTACAATCGTTGTTTCTCTATCGCTATCTCACTCAAATTACTTAGCGGTTAGTAATTCATTTTCATTCTCCATTTCATGCATGGAACACAAATCCACAATCCTAGCTGGTAAACCAGTCCCAGTGTGGATGTTGAACGAATGATTTTGCGAAGAACTTCAGTTAACAGTTCTCTTAAAACTTATTTGGTTGTTTTTTGTTATTTTCATTCTTTATTTTGGTAAGGATTCAGCCTAGTTGCTTTATTTTAGTTTAGTCCTGTAGTGAACGTACAACTTGTGGGAGGATTAAGTAAATATTCTGCTAAGCTTTAAGCGTAAATTGGCAAGCCTGCTCGGAGTTCTACGTCGTGCTTTGTGTACTTTTGTGTCGTCTTTCTCTACAGCAATTCTTCTGACTTCCATCATCATCATGTCACCCTTAGCTACTATTGTATTGAGTAGGCAGTCTAAGATTGCGATTTGCTGTAAACCATCTCATCATTCATTCAGGAAAATCCTTAGGTGTAAGTGTATTTTTTGGGAACTTTTTTGTATAAATATTTTGTATGCTATTTTGTTTGCCGTGCATGGATTTTACAGCATTCAGTTATTTTTGATTCAATAAAACTCAGTATTTCTTTCTCTCTTGCTGGTTCTTTTGTGACTTTAAATTTTTATTAATTTTTGAGGGAGAATTTTTGTCCAACATAAGTGACCTTGTCACTAGAACATTTATCTGCTTTTGCTTTAAACATTGTAGTTATTTTTCGCCCTGGTGTTGAGTTATACGTCTTTGCGGGCTACAAGCAGAATGGTGCCAAGGCCACCCGAAAGCGCAGAGGCAGGGGTACTGCAACACATGCTCAACAACAAGTAGCTGATGGAAGTGCCCCGTACTCTTCGGTTCCAACCCACTAAAATGGCTCTCCACCAGCAACACAAAATCTATTTTATAACAACCACACGTGAGCCAAGCTAGTTGAGGCAAACACTCCGGCGGGACCTTGAAACCACAAACAGCCACATCCTCGCTAGGGCCGCCCAGCGTCTGCTACCGTCGTTCCACGCCATCAATCTCGCACCAGGTGGGCTCGGTCTGCTCCAGACCCGACAGAAGCGTCCCCAACAAGTCTATCTATTTTGTTCCTTTTACTTTAGGCAGCTCAATCTTTCAATATCTTTGTGTATATTTTTTTCACGCTGGCAAATAAAAGTTTGTTAAAATTTACTTGGTTTTAAAAAATCACTCGAACAACACAGGTGGTAGCCGACCCAGGTGGAGTAGCGGTAGCGGTAACGCTACCGCTTTACGCTCCAAGGGTCCTGGGTTCGAATCCCAGATAAGGCATGGCTGTTGTGTGTGTGTGTGTGTGTGTGTGTGTGTGTGTGTGTGTGTGTGTGTGTGTGTGTGTGTGCGTGTGTCTGTGTGTGTGTGTGTGTGTGTGTGTTTGTGTGTGTGTGTGTGTCTTTCATCATTTCATTGAGAAAACTCAACTTCAGAATATATATATATATATATATATATATATATATATATATATATATATATATATATACAGGGTTTATTTGCAAAGACGAACCCCCCCTTAACTTTTTTATTGTAAGGAATAGAAAAAAATGGCTCATATAAAAGTTTTATTATTTTACATATACTATTTGATGGCAGATGTAGATATTTTTTATAAAGTCAGGTTTACAAGATACGACTATCAACTTTTATTTTTCAATTGGCAACCTGTAATTATTTTAATAATATAGAAACCACCTTTTTTTCTCTTTTCAACGATGTATTATTTTTTATTAATGTATTTGAAAACATTCGAGAAAAATAAGATATATATATATATATATATATATATATATATATATATATATATATATATATATATATATATACATCTTTCTATCGACCTCGATCCAATTGTTATTTCATTCAATTCGAATTCAGGCCCATATAAGCCGCAGGAAATATATTGCGTAGCTGTTACCGTATATCTTTTATTTGTTACATTAGGCAGCGTTGTGTACAATATATACACAAAAATTCAAAAATTATTTTTTTGTGCATATACAGTACAAAAAACATACCATGTCAATCCTAATGACGTCAAGGCGCTTCTGATCTAATATACAGCAAATATAATATCACATAGTATATCCTAATCCATTGCGTTGTTGCCATACTTACATGCGTTAACTGAACTTAAATGCTGGAATAATAAAGTTTTTAAAATTTGTAAGTAGTAGTTAGCAGTGTAAAGGAACATTAATTATTGAAAATTATATATTTTAGTTATTTTATTCTTTTCTTAAATACATTAAGAAATAAAAAAAGAAATTCTTTAGAAAAAAAATTCTTTATAGTATGATCCAAATAACTAGCACACTATTAAACTGCAAAAAAACAGTTAAATGAGAAAAATAGTAGAATTTTTCCTAACATCTTCAAAGGATTAAGTGCACACAACTGAAACTTTATACTTTATTAAAATGGAATATAACTTAAAACAAAATGCTATGCATATTGTATTTATATTGGCGCTTTTAGTTTTCCTGTGTAAATGTTGTATACTGTTGCCTTTATTGATGTCCATTTTCGATCCTGCACAATGTCTGGATTTTTCTTCAGAAATTCAGTAACTTCACCAATCTTCGGGGCTCGTTTCTCTTTAATATGATTTTTAAAATAGGTTGATATTTGTTTTTCTTGTGAAGATCATGGTTGTCTTACAATTTCTTTATATGTTTCTTTCTTTTTCTTAATCTTTCTTTTTTTCTCTACTAGTTTTTCTTTTGTTTTATTAAATTCATTCTCATCACTTGCATTTTCTTCAGTATTTTCCAAAGACTCTTGAACATAATCAATATTATCTGTTATTGGATCAAGATCAATATCAATTTCATCCAATGTTTTTTCCTTTGAATTGTTCTGCTCCTCCACCTTAGTAGGTGAGTTAGGCTGTTCCGCGCTCAGATAACGATCTAAGATTGACGTCACAGATAAGAGATTTTAAAGATAAGGATTGATGACGTCATAGATAATGAAGTGACGTCACAGATAAGGATGACGTCACAGATAAGGATTGATGACGTCATAGATAACGAAGTGACGTCACAGATAAGAGATTTAAAAGATAAGGATTGCATGACGTCATAGACAAAATAGCGTCTAAGATTGACGTCACAGATAAGAGATGTATGACGTCATAGACAAAATGGCGTCTAAGATTGACGTCACAGATAAGACATTTAAAAGATAAGGATTGCATGACGTCATAGACAAAATGGCGTCTAAGATTGACGTCACAGATAAGAGATTTAGCAAGCAAGCAAGCAAGCAAGCAAGCAAGCATATTAAGAGTTGATGAAGACGTCTTGAAACATGACGTAAGCATAGCAAGCAAGCAAGCAAGCAAGCAAGCAAGCAAGCATATTAAGAGTTGATGAAGACGTCTTGAAACATCTTGAGGGTTTGATAAGAAACATTTTAAGATTCGATAAGAACGTGTTGAAACACTGTGACGTCCTTATATGGCAAGTAAGGTGTCTTTTCCCACTAAATTAAACACGTAGAATACAATGGCGGCATTATTTTTACGATTTATTTAATATTTATAAATATTAATTTTATATTATTACAAAAAAGATAACACATCCTGGTAGAGATAAAAGTTTTTCTTACAAAGTAATTTAATGATGTTATATGATGCAGGTATATGGCAAGTAAGGTGTCTTTTCCCACTAAATTAAACACGTAGAATACAATGGCGATACTATTTTTATGATTTATTTAATATTTATAAATATTAATTTTATAATATTACAAAAAAGATAACACATCCTGTTGTGAAGTGCATACGAACTTATTATCATAAAGCTATTTCCGCATTTGTTTTGATTAAATTTTTTCACTGCTAATAAAAACCCCATAGGCGTAGACATTTAGTTTCATATTAGAATTAAAATATGTGTGATAGAGAACGCATAGCTGCCCGGTAATCGCTCCAGGACGTATCCAACCACAAAATCCATTCATTGTCTACGGCTATGTTTATGTGAACTTTTTATATTGTTAGAATAATGTAATGCTGGCAGCATAACTTAATATTTTTACTTATTTATTAATATTTTGGGGTAAAGGAGTTAATTTTTATGTAGTTATTTTTACAAATAAATAATACTTACTGTTTTTTTAATAATAAATAATAGACGCGTTACCGCTTAGTAACGTGGCCAAGTATAAAACCCACATAACTTCTACGGCTATGTGTATGTGAATTGCATTTATTGTTATAATAATGTAGTGTTGGTTGCATAATTTAATATTTTTACTTATTTGTTATTATTTTCTATGTTGTTATATAATGCAGATATGTGTTAATGTTAATATTTATAAATATTAATTTTATATTATTGCAAAAAATAACACATTTTGTTAGAGATAAATTTTTTGTTATATAATAATAATTACAATTATAATAAAGTAAATAAATATTACATTATTTTTATGTGTAATTTGTGTGTTTTTAGGTAAATAATTAATAAAATAAAATTATTATATATAATGTATAATGTATTATTATATTATAATTTACATTTGTTATATAATAATTACAATTATAATAAAGTACATAAATATTACATTATTTTTTTAATAGTTACAATTAGAACATGTTATAGGAGAATACCAATAATATAATTGATCTAATTACTAACAATATTTGTTAATGGATTATAATGAATTATTTTATCGTGTATAATTAAACAGTATGCAGTCGTATTTTCAGATACATTTTCATTTGTCTCAAATTCCAATCTTATATCAACATTACCCGATTTCAATGTCTCACTTTGATGCGAACAATTTATGACTACCAGGGGTGCTGTATTAATAAATTCGTAAGGTGTCAATGAAGGCTCACATGGTCATTCAAAGCAAGATAATTAAAATTGAGTGTACATTTCATATAACACAGCCCAATGATTATTCTCAATATTTAAATTATCATATGGATACATATCAGAATTGAAATACAGCTTAATATTACTTAAATTACATTGATCAAATTTACTCATATTCTTATTAATTTTATTCTTGCGATCTGTCTGAAATCCCACGATGATAAAACACGGTGTTTCCAACTGTGATGTAGTTTTGACAGCCCAAGAGTGACGTTGTGTTTTTTGCAGGAGCGGATATTTATAAAGTTCCCAACTATGAAACACCATCTTCCTAGCTCGTGCTAAGTCGTCTAAGTTGATAAAGCTTTTTGGCCACATATTTTTCTTTAAAAGTGAATAGTCGGTTGCACTCACTTTTATGTACATTAAATCTAAAAAATATGTGCTTACATTATAAAATGCTAAAAAAATAAATAAATTATATATAAATTTGTACCTGTTATTTTATTTTTATTGCATAACTGACATTGTTCAATATTTGGAGCTGATCATCAATATGACTTTTATCAGTTGGTAAATTCCAATGTTCCACACGTGATAATTTTTTATAATATTAAAATTATTTTTATATATTAGAGGAAGTTTAGAGAAGGAATATTATTGTCATATTTTATATTTTTATTTCATAATTATTTTGAAATAATAAATATAGATAAAGATTTTTTAACTACATATATTTTTTAATGTTATTTATTATATTAAAAATTAAATACTAAATACTTTTACATTTCCCGACTTGGTTAACATTTAGGGTGATTTATGCTCTTTGACGTTTAGAAATTAAATACCTCTGTAGAATATTATACAAGAGTTATATTTATTAGTGTTATACTTTTGTTTAATTGGTGAAAAAATAAGTCGCTCCGCTTTTTAATTCTCATTCAACATTACTTTTACTTATCCAGCTATTATGTTTATTATCAAACCCAAGCCATTTAATAAATACCATATCGCCCTTCCTTTTTAAAATTTTTTCAACAAGATATATATTAGGATACTTTACTTTTTGTACTTCATATTCATAAAATCCTCCTTTTATAATTTGCCCCGACTGATCTTTAAGAATATATGTAATAGGATTTGTTAATTGAAGCGAATGTATAGTAAAAATTTCATTAGACCAATTAGGAATATAACCTTTCACAAAAGCCCCTCTATATTTGCTTACACGTACAAAATCACCCACTTTTAGTTTTGCTTTTCCAACAATTTTAATATTACTGTACACACTATCAGGAAGTAATTTTTCATTCTGTTTACTGACATTAATAGGTTTCATTTTAATTGTTCTGTGTTTTGTATTATTATACTTTTCCGTAAGTTTAGGTAATAAACTTAACCACTTATATGTTCCTTGTAAGCTAAACTCTTTCCACATCATCGATTTTAAGGTACGATTAACTCGCTCAACAACAGATGCTTTTTTTGTACTATAGCTTGAATAATGATTAATATTATATTTATTTATTAAATTTTGAAAATTTTTATTATAAAATTCTTTTCCTAGGTCAGTTTGTAAATTTTGAGGAATTCGATTATTACTAAGCAAAATACTTTTCATAGCTGCTGAAATTTCAGAACCGGTTTTGTTTTTTACCGGCTTAGTCCACAAAAATTTGGAAAATACATCAATTACAACTAAAATGTAACGGTAGCCTTTATTTATTCTAGCATAAGGAATCATTTCAACCAAATCAGCCTGGAATAAGTCATCTATTCCTTTTGTAATTACACGCCTTCTTTGAAAGTGCACTCGTGCTGGTTTATGTATTTCTTCAACAATTTCACGTTTAATTTTCGACATAGTTAATAGGTGTTTCCAGTACAATTTCAATATATAGTTCACTAGTTTTTAAGCTCATAGGACTGGGATATATTATTAATTTATTCCCCTTTACTACATGTTTACCAACTAATATTGAGCTACGGGTTTCGTTATTAATTCGGTAGTTTAGACGCTCTTTTGGATTATTTATATTAATTTGAATAATTTTACCTGTACAAGGTAAAGTGTAAAAAGTTAAATTAGAACTGTTTATTATATTATAAGTATCACCTTCTAGTTTTAATTTTAAATTTATAACAATGGTGGATTTTAAATTATTTTTCACTTTAGACAATTCTATTTGGAAATTATTTTTTAGTATATTTATTTTGTTTATATAATATAATTCTAAACTTTTAATTTGTCTTGAAATAAGAGGTATTATTTTATTAGTATATATTTTAGTTTTATGATGCTCTATATGACGTCCAAACTTATCAAGAGTCATTATTGAACTGTTGCTATTTTATAACTCCAGCTTCTTTTCACTCCTCAATTATGGATATAATTTCATTATTGTGTCCTGTATGACCGGCATCACGTGATGCAATTAAAAGCCGAAATCGATCAATCAATTCATTTACATTATCCCAGTATACATACTCCACTCGTTTTTTAGTTAATTTTTTAAAATAAGTTTCACCTAAAGCGGAACTTGGGTTTTTAGATTTTGAAGTTATATTTTTTAAGGCTAAACTTGCACCTGAGTATGAAATTGGTCTTTTAGGATTTGAAATTATTTTTTTAGAAGCTGGAGTAACTTTCCTCTGACTCTCTAAGTTTGGAGCAATAATGGAAGTATACTTCTGAGATCTGCTCCCTGAAAGTTGCTCGCTATCACTATAATGTCGACGGGCAGCATTCGTTCTTTTCACAATATCAACATAATTTTTACTATCGGTTTCAGTATACCCCAATGGTGTTTTTTTAAATAAGAGCTCATATAAACCAGGTGTTCCGATATATTTTATATTTTGTATAACTAAATCCTTACCCACAATTTTTAACTCAGAATCACCTATAAAAAATTTATCAGTATCCACATCATGACGCACGCCATATTTGAAATCAAATGAATTTTTGTCATCTGTTACCATCTCTTCAACATATTGCCGTGGTAATGGATCATACTGGTCTAAATACTCCCTGAATGAGGGTTCCTGAGTTAAATTAAAAATATCCTCTCTAGTTATTGATGGATGATCTTCAATCATGGGTGATTGATTTTCAATAAATACATCATTATCACCCTCATCCTCGTCCATTGATTGTGCCACTACATTTGTTTTTAAAAATTTGGGGCCTAATAAAGTTTCATTTTTTTCAGATATTTCCTCGTCTTTTACTTCTTCTTTCGGTTCACTTTTAAGTTCTTCTTTTATATTGGTCATTGGTAAATTAACTGCAATATCTTTTAAAGATTTAATTATTGGTTTATATTGTGATTCTAATTCAAATTTTCTATGTAATGCACCAAGCCTAAGGTTTTTAAGCTTTTGCTTAATAATATTCCGAGTACTAATTATATCTTTTGTTAATTCTTCATTCATTTTTTTACCAAAATTAATAAACTAGCTTTAAACAGCTATTTGGGATAATATTTAAAACAAGTGGTGAAACAAAACCAAGATCAAACACCAGGTCGAGAATAAATGTATAAGTTAACTAGTTGAAACAGGTAAAACAATTGGTGGAACAGATTTAATGTCACAAAATAGGTTTAAATTAACAGGGCTGTTACTTGTTGAAACAGGAAAAAACAGACCCAGTAGCAAATAACTAGCTGATAACCAGATAAAAAGCAGATCTGATAGCTAGATAAACAACTCAAAAACAGATATGATTAAATTTAATCTGTTGCTGTTTTATTGAACCTGTTCAAATGTTTACCATACGACAGCTAACCAGTAACTGAAGCCTTTTAACTCATGGCACTGTTATTTATTATAATATACTGATCAAAGCCTTTACGATAACGCCCATTACTTAAGTCACTTTCTTTGTCAATAACCATAAATTCGTACTTATTAGACCAGCAAAAAGAACAAAGATCCTTAAACTTTTCATATGACATATCTGTATTTACGTGATCAGCATATACATGTTTTAAATTAATATCATCTTGTTTAAATAATATTAATAGATTAACATTATCCCGTATAAGATGTTTGGGAATTCTGGTGTAAGTCTGACATAAATAAAAACAATCTATAGCCTTATGGCGACCCATGCAAAAGTATTCTCTAATTACATCTTGTTTATCGCAAGCTACATCATCAAATATAAAGACAGAATTGCATTGCGCATTGCATGGCTTTTCAATATCTACATTTTCATTATATGCAAAATAACTTATTCCTTCAATTGGTTCTAGCAATATGTTTAAATACTTATATTTAGGTTGAAATAATGATTTTGAGTATATGTATACATTTGAAAAACATAGACCATTTTCGTGATCTATAAGTGCAATCATAACATTTGTTTTACCGCATCCGGATGGACCTGCTATAATACACCTTACTATATTCGGTAACAATGTACTATGGCGCGGTTGACTACTAGCACTATCGAAATCATAATTCTTAACCTTAAAGTTATGGATTTGCTTTACAATTTGCATTTTGATATAAATTAAATCACGAACATTACTCAAGCACAGTTCGTCAATGACTACAGAAGAAGTTAGACGTGTGCTGCTTAAATAAACATGCTAAAAGTGCAGAAGAAAAAAATATGACGGAAGTTTGCCATTCCGCAATGTAGTCAACAGCTCACAGAAAGCAATGAAGACAAATAGTACTGGTTCTGATTTAAATAAATCTGCAAAAATAGCTTTACGAACGGTTAAGAAAGTAAAACGAAAAATTAAACATCCAAGAGTGGTACCTGTGCCGAAAACCGGAGGATTCCTTCCATTAATTCCATTTTTCGCTGGCTTGAGCGCTTTAGGCGCACTTGGGGGTGGTGCTGCAGGTATTGCCAAGGCTGTTAACGACAAAAACGCTGCTACCGAGCAATTAAAAGAAGCTAAACGTCATAATAAAATGATTGAGGCCATTGCAATGGGTAAAGGTCTCTACTTAAAACCATATCGAAAAGGACTTGGGCTGCATTTAAAAAACTGCCAATAGAATTGCCATCAAGGGCATTAAGTAATATTGATCTTCGAAAATATGCTAAAGTACTGAAAATTCCATTTTTTAGAGGGGTATTCATGAGAAATAATTTACCCGCAAAAGTAAATCCTAACGAATGCGCCATTGTTAATTTAGATAATAATGATGGGCCTGGGTCGCATTGGGTTGCTTATAAAAAACGTAATAATTTAGTTATATATTTTGATAGTTATGGAAATCTAGCACCACCAAAAGAATTAGTTGATTATTTTGGAAGCAGTTGTTCAATAGACTACAATTACAATAAATATCAGCCTAATAATAGTGTAAAATGTGGCCACTGGTGCTTAGCATTTTTATATAAATAAGCATTATTACTCCTTAGTATTGGTTGAACCATCATGTCATACACATTTACGCTCTTCGATACTAATTCAGTTATAACTGAAAATTTTCACCCGCCGATTATACTCGATGAGGATTCGGAATATGTACTCGGGTTAATACATTTTGGAGTATATAACTCTATGCAGAATATTCATAATAAAAATAATAAATTTTATATTAGAAATTATATAATTACTATTCCAGAAGGTTCTTACGAAATAGATGATATAAATAAATTTTTACAAAAAAACTTAGAAGCAGGTACTGAATTAAATATTGTAGCAAATAATAATACACTTAAGTGTCAAGTTAGAAGCAATAAGGAAATAAATTTTACACCAAACGATTCAATTGGTGATATTCTCGGGTTTAAACCTCGTCGATTGGATGCTAATAAATTATATGAATCAGATAATCCTGTTTCTATAATTAAAGAAAATTCAATATGTATTTGTCCTTCGTTATTTTTTATACGATCTTTTGATTTTCTTTGTTTATTAAATCCATTTGTGCTTATGATTGATCCCTCTTCTCCAATTCTGGCGTTGAAATCTCCGCCTATTATTATATTATTTTCATTTGTTTCTTCAATACTCCTATTTATTTCATTTAATATATTATTTAGTGTTCCATCATTATACAAAGTAAATATGTTCCATGTTTTATTCTGTATTTTTACTCTTCTTTCTTGTATCCATTCATTGAATAATCTTCTTTCTTTTAATTCTTTTATACCTTTCCTTACTCCTGTTATTATTCCTTCCTTTGCTCTTCCTTTCTTATGTACCCTCGTAGCGTGAGTGCATACCCAAATATATTCGTCTGGCAATTTTTTTCCCATTTATTCCAATTTTTATCATGGACCCATGTTTCTGTCATACCTATGATATCAAATTCCCGTATATAATTCCAAAAATCCTTATCTTTATTATTAATCCCCGCAACATTCCAAAAACCTATTTTAATTTTTTCGTTTTTATATTGTAATTTTCCTTTTACTTTGCAACCTTATTCTTTCTTTGTTTTCCCGATTTCTCTTAAATTTTGTTGCACTTTTCTTTCATTTTTCGTAAGATCGTGGTTAATAAATACCTTTCTGCCAAGTAATTTGTATTTATTCTTCATAATATCATGTTTTTGTTCCCATGCCCCAATTTTGGCTATGACTATACTTTGCTCCTTACCAACCTTGTATGCTTCAATAATTTTGGTTTCTAATCCTAATTACTGTTTTACAAAATTAGTAATTTCGGTTCTTACGTCCTACTCCTTTAATGTGAATTATAATATTATTTTTCCGTTTCCCTCTATCTTTATCTTCTTCTCTGTCTTCAAGATTTGAGATTCTTTTGGTCATTGATTCTCTTTCTCTTTTCCATTCCTCCTCTTTTATTTTAAAATCCATTACTTCCTGTTGTAAACCTGTTATTACTTCCGTTAATTTCAGATTGGTTTCCTTCATCTCTCGTCTCAGGTCTGTATTCTCCTGTCTCATTTCGTGTATTATTTCATTTTTTATATCTTGCAGGGCGGCTAATATATCAATATTCATATTATTTTCTTCTGTTGATGCTTTTTATTAGGTGTAGGAGATCTGAAAGTTTTTCGGCACTTGCTAAATGGTTCTTCTCCTGCTTTACAGGTTTCTATACTTTGTGTTCTAGGCCTTGTCGCTACTTGAGTCTTGTCTGTGACACTTGATGTATCCATTCGTTCACAGGTGCCACCACCTGTTTATATTTATTTATACAGTATTTTCTTTGTGTTAACTAAATGTCCCTGCCTGTATCAAAATTTTTATGTATTTTTAAATATTTTTTGATGTTCAATTCTAACCTTAAACAGACGTGACTTAAGTAGAGTTCAGTTTTTGTACTCACAGTGTTTTCTTCTTCTGCATATTTCAGTAATTTTTGCTACCCTTTACGTCCCTTTTTCAGCTGTATTATTAGTCTGTTTTATTGTTTAAATATATCTCCGTTTGTCAAGTTTATATTTTCTCTATTTCTACAATCGTTGTTTCTCTATCGCTATCTCACTCAAATTACTTAGCGGTTAGTAATTCATTTTCATTCTCCATTTCATGCATGGAACACAAATCCACAATCCTAGCTGGTAAACCAGTCCCAGTGTGGATGTTGAACGAATGATTTTGCGAAGAACTTCAGTTAACAGTTCTCTTAAAAGTTATTTGGTTGTTTTTTGTTATTTTCATTCTTTATTTTGGTAAGGATTCAGCCTAGTTGCTTTATTTTAGTTTAGTCCTGTAGTGAACGTACAACTTGTGGGAGGATTAAGCAAATATTCTGCTAAGCTTTAAGCGTAAATTGGCAAGCCTGCTCGGAGTTCTACGTCGTGCTTTGTGTACTTTTGTGTCGTCTTTCTCTACAGCAATTCTTCTGACTTCCATCATCATCATGTCACCCTTAGCTACTATTGTATTGAGTAGGCAGTCTAAGATTGCGATTTGCTGTAAACCATCTCATCATTCATTCAGGAAAATCCTTAGGTGTAAGTGTATTTTTTGGGAACTTTTTTGTATAAATATTTTGTATGCTATTTTGTTTGCCGTGCATGGATTTTACAGCATTCAGTTATTTTTGATTCAATAAAACTCAGTATTTCTTTCTCTCTTGCTGGTTCTTTTGTGACTTTAAATTTTTATTTATTTTTGAGGGAGAATTTTTGTCCAACATAAGTGACCTTGTCACTAGAACATTTATCTGCTTTTGCTTTAAACATTGTAGTTATTTTTCGCCCTGGTGTTGAGTTATACGTCTTTGCGGGCTACAAGCAGAATGGTGCCAAGGCCACCCGAAAGCGCAGAGGCAGGGGTACTGCAACACATGCTCAACAACAAGTAGCTGATGGAAGTGCCCCGTACTCTTCGGTTCCAACCCACTAAAATGGCTCTCCACCAGCAACACAAAATCTATTTTATAACAACCACACGTGAGCCAAGCTAGTTGAGGCAAACACTCCGGCGGGACCTTGAAACCACAAACAGCCACATCCTCGCTAGGGCCGCCCAGCGTCTGCTACCGTCGTTCCACGCCATCAATCTCGCACCAGGTGGGCTCGGTCTGCTCCAGACCCGACAGAAGCGTCCCCAACAAGTCTATATATTTTGTTCCTTTTACTTTAGGCAGCTCAATCTTTCAATATCTTTGTGTATATTTTTTTCACGCTGGCAAATAAAAGTTTGTTAAAATTTACTTGGTTTTAAAAAATCACTCGAACAACACAGGTGGTAGCCGACCCAGGTGGAGTAGC